>LPNX010280074.1:27558-81815 GCA_001517045.1 Pseudotsuga menziesii
ACTCTATATACATAATAATGTAGAATTATATATTTGTTGTAGGCATATATTTTTGTGATATATATATTGTATGTTGAACATATAATGTGACATAGAATGGTGAGATGAACCTCACACATATATGTATTGTATGGAAAATAGTGTTGGGGGACATATACAAACATATATATATATATTGTTACATATAAAGACGAGCCTCATACATGTATGTACTATATGTGGAGCCATATGTATATAATATTGAAGAATAGTATATATATGTTTGAGACATATATATTTGTGACATAGATATGTATGTAGAACATACATGGCGAAGCAAACCACATGTGTACACATATTATATATATGTAGAGCACACATACAATATTGTAGCACTTGTAATGAAACTAATTCCTGCTATATAAAGATATTAGTGGAAGTAAGAAATTTTATATATATATATATATATACATACGTGTATTCCGCTAACCAGAGGAATTTCATTTATGAGAAATTCTATATTAATAATGGAGATGCAATCATAAATGAAAATAAGATAATGGAAAATGTGAGGTATGACCCTGCATGGAGTGTGAATGGTCACATGAGCAGAGCATCATGCGGTAGTTGGAATTCCTTATATCACTATGCCTTGATTAGTGGAGGAAAATTATGAACGCTAATTGAGCTTCCCTGGATTTGTAGCATTTAGTTAGTGAAGGCATTATTGATGGCTGGCTTGAATTAATTACTTAAGGGGACATTATACCAGCCAATTTAGTGGGCAATGTTAAGTACCAGTAATTCATTCCCTTATTTCTGATTTTTCAGCCATTTATAGGTTACCTGGATTCACACCCATTTAGTATGCTGAAAATCCCTTAATTTTTTTTGGTATGACCACTAACGTTCAGCAATTATTATAACTACTGGATTCATAGCCATTGATGGGGGGGGAATCATGATGGCTGTGAAAAGAACCATTGGAATTTTTACCTTTATATAAGGGTGTGAACGAGCGGGGGAAACGGGGTTCATGCATCATCTCGAGCTAAGGATAGTGTAGCGACAGTGATATGATCTGGAGGTGAAATAGGGACTGTGTTTACACTCTGGTATGCATTCCACCATTGGTTGTACTTTAGGATCTTGGTAAGCATATCACTATTTATATCAGTGGCCTTCAGTCCATGTATGTGTTTTCTTTCAATGGTGTACAACCTTGGGGATGCATCTATCCACTATAGGTCTTCCTGCATTTTTCCTATATATTGACATCCACCTCTTGGAAGTCTTATGACTTTGCAAAGGGATCGTGGGTAAAGGATTTTGAGGTTCTTGTATATATAAAATATTAGGACTGAATTGAATGATTTGAACATTTTGGTTTTATCTTGCCGTTATAGATTGAACCTAGATACTGAATATGATTTAGCTATCACCATTTGTTTACTTTTCTATTCTAGATCAATTCCAGGGATGAATCTGGTCTTGAGATCAATGTCTTTTGTTTATTTTGCTATTATAGTTCAGTTCCAGAGAGGAATGCGATCTGGCTATCAACTCTATGATTGTTTTTGTTGTTAACTTCGATGCTAGATGTAACATACAATATGGTTGGAAATGTTTTTTGTTTTATTTGATGTATAGATCAATTCAAAACTTGAACATGATCTGGCTACCAATGCAATGATTGTTGTTTGTTGTTAAATTCGATGCTAGATCTGAGATAGGATATGTCTGGAAACGTTTTTAGTTTTATTTGTTGTACCATTCCAAACTTAAACATGATCTAGCTATCAATGTGTTGGTTGTATTTTAAAACAAACCATATCCATACTCTAGTGCTACAAACCAGATCCATACTATTGTGGGTTTGATCTACTTTTGCGTATTGGACTAGGATGTGATACCTTGTAATAGAGACCAAATCGGTATTTATCATTATGTTGGTAGAGCCATGGTTGAAATCGCTAATGATCAAGATTCAAGGTGGTTGTTCTATCTATGCGTTTTACTCGAGTTGGAATTTATGTATATTCGAGTCCCTGCTATTTGAATGGCAGAGCTTTAGTCTGCGTTTTGATTCGATTGGGGATTTTTTTTAATGCTAAACCTCTACTCATTTTTTTTTATGTATATGGGAATTTTTTTCTGATTTTTTACACATTATGTAAAGATCCTACTTTGCTTTGGAGATCCTACTTTCTTGCATTAGATCTGAAGCTTGTAACTTAAGATCGAAGGATTTTATTTTTGCTTGTGTTTTGCTAAGAACGGAAGACATGTTGGTTTTTCCTACTATTATTTTTGGGTATCATATTCCTCTATCGAACTCCATTTGTTAGTACTTTGGGGTCTAAATTGTTATAAGCTTAGGTCTATTGTTGTCATGCGTTTTGGGGATCAGGAAACTGGCATACCCTGTTGGGTCTATTTTACCGACCTGCATTAGTTTGGGTTGGATTATATAAATATATGTTTTCTTAGTGGTCAAACTTGTTACATTGTGATTCTGATCCTGGGAAACAGCGTCCTGGGGACGAGGACAGGTTACCTTGGTTTAAGTATAATAATATTAGGAAGTTAACCCCTTATTTCTATGATTGATATGTGAAAGCATTCTTTGATTTTAATTCTGCAAATTAAACAATTGATTTATGAATATGTGTACATAGTTGTCTGCTGATGGTTTATTTGTTGTAGATCGAGAAGTTAACCCCTTGTTTTTGTGATCATAGTGCGAAAGCATTCCATGACATTTAATTTTGCAACTTAAGTAATCGATTTATGAATATGTGTACATAGTTTCCTGTTGATTTCTTATTTGTTGCAGATCAGGAAGTTAACCCCTTATTTCTGTGATCGGAGTGCGAAAGCATTCATTGAATTTTAATTCTGCAAGTCTAAATGGTTTAGGAATATGTGTTTGTAATTGCCTACAACTTGCCTTGTGGTTGCTATATTTTCTCATGTGAAGCATACACATGCCTCGAACTAGTGTTGGGTACAACAAGAATGTACCAACAATTATCTGAAGAATACTTGTGCTCTTGAATAATTTTGGTATCTTAAGAATATGCCAAGAGGAACCATGCAATGAAGAAAAGAGCAATTGGAAGGTATTTCTCAGTGGAGAATTTAGGGAAAGGATGTGCCTTGAATTTGTAAAAATACACTGAATAAATTAATATAACACAAGATTTGGTGGATGTAGCCTAGGGGATGAGGTGAACCACGTACTCCAGTGTCTCTTTAATGTTTTCGCCTCACGTTCTTTATCTTCAGTGTCTCTGTGTGTTGTCTCTAAGTGTTTACTTCCTTAATGTTATTTTTGTACATATGATCATGTCCTGCAAATGGACTGTAGTACTGTAAAATGATAGTCGAAGAATTGTTGTTGTTATCATAATGTTCTATTGTACGCATAATAAGTCTTTTTCAGGACACTATGATGATGCAATGCTGGTGGGTGTAAATAATGTTGGAGTTTACATTAAAGAAAATTGTCGAATAATTGTTTTACAATGCAGATGGTTTTTGACATAATGGATATGAAATTTCTTGTAAATTTTTCCGCTAACAGGTTGAACCCCTTTGTAGTAATAAAGGAACAAAAAAACCTTTACCACTTTTCTGCACATATTGGCATCAAGGGCTAAGAGGGACATCACATATGGTATCAAAGCAAAGTTAAAATGCTTGGACCTGATGGACTCATCGACATGGAGGTATGTTGTGAACTATGTGATTTAACTATATGATATTATAATGCACGCTATAAAAGGAAATATTGCTGAACTCTGTGCACGAGTTTCTAAGAATTATGTAATGCTTGAAGTTAGTTGCATGTAGTAAAATACAGGAAAGGTTACTTGTTTAGAGTGGGGAATAAAAAAATGAGGACACTATTAGGCTTGCTGTAACAACTCTAAGCAAGATATACTTATGTTGTTTTACTTACGTATTGATGAGTGAAGTACAAGTTGAAATGGTGTTTAGCAAGAATTGAGTGCATCATATTAACACATCAAGGAAAAGATATTGAAGAGGAAGTAAAGCCTTTGTAGGATACACAAGCATATTCTTGCTGTAGTAAAATAGGAACATGTTATCATATAATTTATTTATGGGGGTAAGATGTGACTTATTTTGGGCAAGAATTTGTGAGAAGATAATGCAGGTGTGCATGGTTACAAGAAGCAGCATCACATGAGGACGAGAGGCAAAGATGAAATCCTTAGTAGAAATGATAACACCTCGAGTCTGTATGACTCCCTGCTTATTATGGAAAGGTTACCAGGATGGTAACATTTGATTAGTTATATTGAAATTTCATAGCTTCGATAATTTGTTATGTTAAGAACATTCTTTATAAAAAGTTTTGGAAAATTCCCAGTATAGTAGCTAATTATAGAGAGACTCTATATATGCTTTAACACTAGAACATTAAGTTATGTTGAATGTATACTGTAAGTCACTAAGGTCTAGAGGAAGCATGGGGAATGTAGAGCTAGCACACGGATACTGTGTGGAGAAAGTAGGCATGAAACATCAAGTACTCCTAGAGATATGACAGTTGTGTTTGAGGAGGAGCTTCTAGGTTCCAGAAGAAGGAATATGTCACGTAGAGATTATGATATTTTTTATGTTTGAAATGACATTTTATGTAACTCACAGAGCATTGGTATTTTTTCAGGTGTTGAATTGTGGAAGTCCCAGTTGGACCACAATTGAATAAGTGAATGGAAATTAACTAGATTACTTATGAAATTTGTCTAGAATATAGCCAAAGTGAATGATAAAGTATCATCTAATGCTTCTCATTATATTGCACTAAATGTAGAGACTTGTATTGGATGAACAAGAACATCATCAGACCCAAACATAAGTGGTTAAGATGCGAAATGGTGGTAAGCAGCTCACTTGGAATTACTGATGTTATCAGAATGCCTATGTCCCTAGCTTGCCACACATACATGTGGTGTAAAAATGGAATGTCCCTTCATTGTAATTATCCAAACAATAGAGGGGTAAATATGTCTAAAGTTATTTGAGTTGTTGAATGTTGCATAACATTATACACTGACACTACAGGATATGCTAGGAACACTATTGGTCGGGATTGACTGGTAGAAAAAGTATTCGTTGCTTTAAATAATGAGGTTAAGGAATGTTGATTGTCGAATTTTAAGATTTTATAAACCAAGGATTTAACTGTGGATTTTGTGGTTTCTATACTGACATTGTAGGATTCACCATGATGATGACGAGTGCTGCAATTGACATGTACTACGGTATATAAAATATGCTTGCATAAATAAGTTGCACTCAACTTGCTCAGAAATGTGTAAGGAATAATTTCTAGATAATTACAGGGTTATTTGACTCATAAGTGATGATTAAACCACTGCAACTTATGATTAGTTAATAAAATTGTGAGTTATTGACAGATGTTCTGACTAATCGTATAGCCGACTCACAAGTCGAGACAATGACGGTAAAATTCATGCGAAGCACCAAGGAGTGTGCATTATGATTAGTAAGGTGAAATCTGTACTAAAGAAAAAAAAAACATTGCATGTTGCGGGAGCATCATGGTGTTAGGCAAGTGATTGCTGCATGAACACATCGGTGATAGACATGTACACCGCAGGAGAATAATGGTGTTAGGAAAGCGATTGTCATGTGAGCACATTGGTGTTAGGAACATGGTGTGGCAAGAAAAGACCTAGGAAAAACTGGACATCTGGAAGACAAAACGCTGTCTGATGTCGCTGAGGAGAAAAATTTTGACTAGTGGTCAAAAGGGAGAGTAATCTCAGAAATAGATGTAAGTCCACCCAAAAATTTAACTCCAGGGAGAGTTCAAAAGATAATGAAAGTGAAATTTGTGTTAGCATCTTTCCAGGTCATTAAACGGTTCCATGTCTTAATGTGTAAATGTGAAGGAATGATGAAACTAAACTATGCTGAATTATTGGTTATACATTGTTATTGATAGGATGCAGATCTAAAGTAATGTTTCAAGTTGGGAACATAATGCAGTCCTCATTCTTATAAATATTAAATTATGTAATATCTGACGATAGTCTTCGTAGGTTTGGCGGAAAACAGGTTAAGAAGCAGAATTGGTTTTTGCTCACCAGAATGTGAAAATAAGCAAAGCGGGCCAGCAAGGTTAGGGATGACGAACAGGTAACACCAAGGAAGGTGTTAATTCTAGGGGGAAAGAATGTAATATCCCCCTCCCACCTTGAAGACCTAAGAACGACTATGACTCATAACAATATAAAACGAATCATAAATGCATCCATGAGGAATAGAAAACCTTCACCATGATGTTACTCCCACTACAAGTTAATCAAGGGCACTTGAGACATTCTAACATTATCATAACAATGAAGAACATTGTCTCTATGATGGGGATATACATTTGAGATATGTAGAGCATGTAATGTTACCTATAATCATGGGACATCACATGGTGAAACAAATCACACACACACACACACATATATATATTATATGTAGAACATTACATATATAATAATGAAGAATATTCTATATATATATGAGTAGAACATATAAAGTTACATATAATCATGGAAAGGTATATGGTGAAACAAACCTTATACAGATAATAGTGGAACTCTATATACATAATAATGTAGAATTATATATTTGTTGGAGGCATATATTTTTGTGATATATATATTGTATGTTGAACATATAATGTTACAACACTTCATGGTAATGCAAACCTCCTACCAACCTACACTATATTATAATGTTACATACAATGGTGAGATGAACCTCACACATAGATGTATTGTATGGAAAATAGTGTTGGGGGACATATATATATATATATATATATATATATTGTTACATATAAAGACGAGCCTCATACATGTATGTACTATATGTGGAGCCATATGTATATAATATTGAAGAATAGTATATATATGTTTGAGACATATATATTCGTGACATAGATATGTATGTAGAACATACATGGTGAAGCAAACCACATACGTACATATATTATATATATGTAGAGCACGCATACAATATTGTAGCACTTGCAATGAAACTAATTCCTCCTATATAAAGATATTAGTGGAAGTAAGAAATTCTCTCTCTCTCTCTCTCTCTCTCTCTATATATATATATATATATATATATATATATATACGTGTATTCCGCTAACGTGAGGAATTTCATTTATGAGAAATGATATATTAATAATGGAGATGCAATCATGAATGAAAATAAGATAATGGAAAATGTGAGGTATGACCCCACATGGAGTGTGAATGGTCACATGAACAGAGCATCATGCGGTAGTTGGAATTCCTTATATCACTGTGCCTTGATTAGTGGAGGAAAATTATGAATGGTAATTGAGCTTCCCTAGATCATAGCATTTAGTTAGTGAAGGCATTATTAGTGAAGGCATTATTGATGGCTGGCTTGAATTAATTATTTAAGGGGACGTTATACCAGCTAATTTAGTGGGCGATGTTAAGTACCAGTAATTCATTCCCTAATTTCTAATTTTTCAGCCATTTATAGGTTACCAGGATTCACAACCATTTAGTATGCTGAAAATCCCTGAAAAGTTTTTTGGTATGACTACTAACATTCAGCAGTTATTATAACTACTGGATTCACATCCATTGATGGGGGGAAAATCATGATGGTTGTGAAAAGAACCATTGGAATTTTTACCTTTATATAAGGGTGTGAACGAAAGGGGGAAACGAGGTTCATGCATCATCCCAGGCTAAGGATAGTGTAGCAACGGTGATATGATCTGGAGGTGAAATATGGACTGTGTTTACTCTCCGGTATGCGTTCCACCATTGGTTGTACTTCAGGATCTCGGTAAGCATATCACTACTTATATTAGTGACCTTCAGGCCATGTATGTGCTTATTTTCGATGGCGTACAACCTTGGGGATGTGTCTATCCACTATAGGTCTTCCTGCATTTTTCCTATATATTGACATCCACCTCTTGGAAGTCTTATGAATTTGCAAAGGGATCGCGGGTAAAGGATTTTGAGGTTCCTGTATAGTATAAAATATTAGGACCGAATTGAATGCTTTGAACATTTTGGTTTTATCTTTCCGTTATAGAGTGAAGCTAGATACTGAATACAATTTAGCTATCACCATTTGTTTACTTTTCTATTCTAGATCAGTTCCAGGGATGAATATGATTTGGAGATCAACCTCTTTTGTTTATTTTGCTCTTATAGTTCAGTTCCAGAGAGGAATGTGATCTAGCTATCAACGCTATGATTGTTTTTGTTGTTAAATTCGATGCTAGATGTGAGATACAATATGGTTGGAAATGTTTTTTGTTTTATTTGATGTATAGATCAATTCAAGACATGTTGGTTTTTCCTACTATTTTTTTTGGGTATCATATACCTCTATCGAACTCCATTTGTTAGTACTTTGGGGTCTAAATTGTTATAGGCTTAGTTCTATTGTTGTCATGCGTTTTGGGGATCGAGAAACTGGCATACCCCATTGGGTCTATTTTACCCATCTGCATTAGTTTGGGTTGGATTATATAAATATATGTTTTCTTAGTGGTCCAACTTGTTACATTGTGATTCTGATCCTGGGAAACAAGGTCTCAGGGACAAGGATAGTTTACCTTGGTTTAAGTATAATAGTATTAGGAAGCTAACCCCTTATTTCTATGATCGAACTGTGAAAGCATTCATTGATTTTAATTCTACAAGTTAAATAATTGATTTATGAATATGTGTACATAGTTTCCTGCTAATGGCTTATTTGTTGCAGATCGAGAAGCTAACCCCTTATTTTTGTGTCAGAGTGTGAAAGCATTCCATGAAGTTTAATTATGTGAGTTAAGTAATCGATTTATGAATATGTGTACATAGTTTCCTATTGATTGCTTATTTGTTGCAGATCAGGAAGTTAACCCCTTATTTTTGTGATCGAAGTGCAAAAGCATTCATTGATTTTTAATTCTGCAAGTCTAAATTGTTTAGGAATATGTGTCTGTAATTGCCTACTACTTGCCTTGTGGTTGTTAGATTTTCTCATGTGAAGCATACACATCCCTCAGACTAGTGTTGGGTACAACAAGAATGTACCAGCAATTATCTGAAGAATACTTGTGCTCTTGAATAATTTTGGTATCTTAAAAATATGCCAGGAGGAACCTTGCAAAGAAGAAAAGAGCAATTCGAAGGTATTTCTCAGTGGAGAATTTAGGCAAAGGATGTGACTTGAATTTGTAAAACTACACTGAATAAATTAATATAACACAAGATTTGGTGGACGTAGCCTTGGGGATGAGGTGAACCACGTACTCTGATGTCTCTTTCATGTTTGTTCCTCACGTTGTTTATCTTCAGTGTCTCTGTGTGTTGTGTCTAAATGTTTACTTCCTTAATGTTATTTATGTACATATGATCATGTTCTGCAAATGGACTGTAGTACTGTAAAATGATAGTTGAAGAATTGTTGTTGTTATCATAATGTTCTATTGTATGCATAATAAGTCATTTTCAGGACACTATGATGATGCAATGCTGGTGGGTGTAAATAATGTTGGAGTTTACATTAAATAAAATTGTCGAATCATTGTTTTACAATGCACATGGTTTTTGACATAATGGATATGAAATTTTTTGTAAAGTTTGTCGCTAACAGGTTGAACCCCTTTGTAGTAAAAAAGGAACAAAAAATACTTTACCACTTTTCTGCACATATTGGCATCAAGGTCTAAGAGGGACATTACAGTTCCACTGCCAAGTGATCAAGAGTCAAAATTTGACCTAAAAGGCAGTGTCTCAAATCCTTGGATAACTCGAGTTATGTGTGTGTTCTTTGGTCGTTTTTTATTAGAAATGAATTCCTGAAAATATTATTAAAGTTTAGATATCCATCATAAATTTCAGAGCTCAAATATCGACAATGGTTCTAATCAATATTAAAGGAAGGACATGCTTACCTCTACAGCAAGACTCGCAGACTTTCTCTCTTCCAATTGTGTCACTCGACCAACCCACACATATAACTGAGCACCACAATCAATTAGATAACATTTGTTTCACTCCAGCATACCCTTAGACTGTGGAAATTGAACCCAGTGATAGAACAATTACACTCACAACAATTATCAATTGTACATGCAAAATCACTCACAAAAGAGACTGAATATGGAGCTGAACACTAAATTGTATTAAATCAGTGTACAATATCCAACCCTGTAATAACATAGGCTGATGCATTAAATAATTACATAAGGGATTCAAATGCATGAGGAGGCAATTTGAATCTACTCAAAAGCATGCTTACTAAAATTAAGAAAATCCCCCATAGGTGCATAAAGTAGTTTCCAAAACAGTTAAGGAGCTCACGAATTGGAAAAATCACTTAGGCAAGCTAAAAGGTGATGGAAGGACAAATCATACATGCTTTTCATAGGAGAAAAGAGTGGAGGACACCAAACTAGTTAACGTCACCTAGTCAAACTTTCCCAATTGTCTTAAAGCACTGAAAAAGCAGGCAATAAAGCAAAAAACGCAGAAGGGCACTTAGGAGTCCAGGAATAAAGAAGAATTGATTCCTTGAGGTTTCCCAAGTGCTCCATGAGTCAAAATTATCAATTTTGACGACTATGTATGTGTAGATGACAACTTGCATAAGGTGGAATCATGAAACTAGGAAAATAAGAAAAAAATGATTAATTTAATGTCTAAGGTGGCTAACTATGGGTTGATTATTCTAACACCCCCCCTTAAGCCTGAATTATGAGTAATATATTAGAAAATTATAGGGCCTGGCAACAAGGCTTAGTCACCCTTTACATACTGCATGTCCATTTAAACAAGGAAAGAGGCAAAAACCACATGGGAAAATCCTCCCTTAAACATGGACTGTAAAAAAAAATTTGGAAATCTTGTCTTCACTCATGCTTCATAGCATGATCAGCAATCCCCAGTAGTGATTTGAGATTACTGAAGGTCTTCTCACAAATTGCTTTGGTGAATATATCAGCTACTTGTTCTGAATATGAACAGAAGAGTAGGTGAATGGTGCCATCATGCCCAAGCTCTCTGATGTAGTGCATATGTATCTCAATGTGTTTGGTTCTCTGCTTCTTAACTAGATCATTCCAGATTCGAATGGTACTCTGGTTATCACAGTATATGGTAGTTGATTACTCTAATTCAAATCCACACTCTCCAAGTAACCCCTGCAACCATAAACATTGAGTTGCTACATTTACAACTCCTCTGTACTCTGCTTCTGTAGATGAGAGTGCAATGAGACTCTGTTTCTTGCTTGACCAGCTGATTGGCCCTTCTGCAAGCATGAACACATATCCTGATGTGGAATTTCTATCTGTGCTATCACCTGCCCAATCACTATCAGTAAACCCAATCAAAACAAGATCAGATTTTTCTTTATAGAAGATCCCATGTGTCCTTGTTCCCTGAACAAAGTTAAGGATCCTTTTGGATGCTTTCCAATGGATCTCATGAGGCTGATCTAGGTATCTAGAAGCCACACTTACTGCATAAGAAATATCAGGTATAGTATGTGTAAGATACAACAAACATCCAATCAATTTCCTATACAGTGTATTGTTTACCATAGGTGAAGAATCAGCTTCTTCCAGCTTCACTCCTGAAAGGAAAGGAGTCTTGCTTGGCTTGCAATCCTTCATTTTGAATTTGTTCAGAAAATCCAAGGCATACTTGGACAGGTGGACTTTGATTCCAGCTTTGGTTTGAGAAATATCAAGCCCCAAGAATTGGCTTGAGAGCCCCAAATCTGTCATGGAGAAGGCTTGGTTCATTGCACCCTTCAAGGAAGCAATCTCATCCTTTGAGCTTCCTATAATGAGAAGGTCATCAACATATAACACAATGATAATTAATGAACCATTAATTAAATTCAAATATACATTTGGATCTGATTTGTACTGAACAAAATTTAGTGATAGCAAGAAGCTATCAATCTTGGCATACCAAGACCTAGGGGCTTGCTTTAGCCCATACAATGACTTCCTCAACCTGCACACAAGAGATGGGTTAGTAGAAAATCCTTGAGGCTATTGCATGTATATCACTTCAGTGATATCTCCATTCAGGAAGGCACACTTTACATCCATGTGATGTACCTCCCATTGCTTTGAAGCTGCAATGGCTAAGGCTAGCCTGATGGAGTCCATCTTTGCCACTGGTGCAAAGGTCTCATTGTAATATATTCCATGAACCTATGAGTAGACCTTGGCTACCAATCTGGAATTGTACTTCATAGGTGAACCATCAGCAGCAAATTTGGTCTTGTACACCCACTTACACTGAACTAGCTTCCTCCCTGGGGTAAGATCCACTAGCTCCCAAGTGTTTCTCTTCTGGAGTTAGTAGAACTCTTCCTTCATTGATGCTTTCCATATTGGATCTCCTGCTGCATATTCATATGTATGAGGATCTGATTCCACCATCATATATCATTTCTCAGCAAACATAGGATCCTTCATGCACAGAGCACTCTCAAATTGAGATCTAGTCCTCCTAGGGTCATTGGGATTCCCACCTAGCTCTCTTGCTGCATGAATGGTCTTGGATTCCCATTTTGGCCTTGTAGGACTATTAGGATATTCAATAAACTCATCACTATCAGAAATATCAGAATCAGCATGTTCAACAAACTCTTCACTTACTTTCAAAGGATCTGGTGGTGAAGAGGCTTCTCCAACTTCCACTGCTGCTAGGGGTTCTTCTTGAAATTGAACACGCCTTTCGATGAAGGCTTTGTTTGTGCTCAAATTTATAAGCTTCTAGCCTTTTGAATATTCAGAGTACCCAAAAAATAGGCACTCTTGGCTCTGGGGCTGCAAAGCCTTTCTCTTCTCTGTTGGAATTCTAGCCCAAGCCTTTGAGCCAAAAATCCTGAAATGGGTCACATCTAGCTTGTGCTCACTCCATGCTTCAAAAGGAGTCATACCATCAAGATGTTTATGAGGTACCATATTCTGGATATAGGATGCATAGTTGATAGCTTTGGCCCAGTACTTTGGTGGCAAATGTTTGGCCTCCATCATGCATGTTTCCATCTCCTTCACTGATCTGTTCTTCCTCTCAGCAACACCATTTTGCTGTGGTGTGTAAGGGATATAATGCTGCATCTGAATACCTACATCTGCATAATATTGAATAAAATCAGACTTGACATACTCACCACCATTGTCAGATCTGAGGACCTTGATTTTCCTCCCAGACTGGTTTTCAACCAAAGCCTTAAAGACTTTGAAGAGGCCAAAAACTTCAGACTTGTGTTTCAGGAAGTAAACCCAGCAATACCTGGAAAAGTCATCTATGAAATTCAATGCATATTTGGCCTGAATCATGGACATATGAGGGAATGGGCCAGAAAAATCACTATGGATCAACTCGAGGGGTGCATAGGTTCTCTCATGACTAGCTCTCTCAAATTTATGCTCTGAGTGTTTTCCTAGGATGCAACCTTGGCAGACTCCTTTGGAAAATTTTATCTTGGGTAACCCTATGACCATCTCTTTTTCACTAATATCAGAAAGATACTTGTAATTTAGGTGGCCAAATATTTCATGCCAAATCTTGCTTTCCTCATTAGCATGAATCAGAAGAGCAGAGGGGTTTGTGTAGGGTAGGAAGTGTGAGAACATGTATACCTTCGAAGTATGATTTGCAACTCCTTTTGCAATGACTTTACCACTTGAGATCTCTGTGATATCAACTTCATCAAGGAGAATATGACCTTCTTTGGAGAGCCAGTGTGAGTCATCTGATACACTGATAAGAGGTTGGAGGCAAGACCAGGAACATACAACACATTGTTGAACTGACCATGATCAAGATCAATCCTCCCTTTGCCCAAAATTTTAGTGAGAGAGTCATCTCCCAGTACTATTGGTGGACCTTTTGACATGTCAAGTGAGGAGAATGCCTCCTTGGTCAAAACCATATGTCTTGAAGCTCTAGAATCAATGATGAAACTAGGCGAGCTTGATGTGCCAGCAACCAAAGCATGAACTCTCTCTTTGTCTTTTGAACTTCATCCTCCTTCTCTCTTCTTTGAGCTGTCTAGAAGGGAGATGCCATTCTTCTCCAGGAGTTAGGTCAGCATGTCTATTTGCTTTTTCATACAGGAGCTTTCAGTGTGATTTCCCTTATTGCAGTATGCACTCTTGCTCATTTCTCCTTTATTCTTCTTCTTCTGGTAGTTCTTCTTGGAACCTTGTGGCTCCTCTGGAGACTTGTTCTTGTCTCTCTTTTGCTCAGGTGGATTTTTAGCTTTCTTTTTTATTTTTGAATCCACCCTCGAATCTCCAGCAACCAGATCTTGGTCTTTGGATGGTTTGATGGTGCCCATCATCACCAGTTTGTCTTGTTCTTCTATGAGAGATTCCATGAAATTTGCAAGGCTAGGCATCTTCCAGGTTCAAACTATCAACTTTATGGCATAGAAGGTCGAAACAAACACTAAATAGTCAGGGCCAAGCTTCAAGAGTATGGCCAAGACCAGCTGATCATCCTTCTTTTTGATCCCACATTGTTTTAGCTGCAAAACAAGTGCTTTGAACTTGGAGAAATAGAGTTGCAGGGATTCAAAGCTATTTGGACTCAGGGAGATCAGTTCATTTTTTATTTGATGTCCCCTCATCTCATCTGTCTTTCCAAAAATATCAACAAGCTTCTCCCATACTTCATTCGGTGATGTCAATCCATCAATATGGAAAAGGAGGTCTCTGGAAATACTCAGACACAAGAGACCATAGGCCTCATCCCTCCTGTTGTGTCATTTTATCTTCTCTGTAGCTACATTGGGCTCTGCTTCTATTGCCATAGTCGCCCTATAGATTCCTTTCACTCTCAACAGTATCTCCATCTCTGCTTTCCATTCAAAGAAATTGAAGGGAGTCAAGATGATCTTCTGAGATTGATCCATAGCTCAAAAATTGTCCCGGCTGTCAGTAGAAGGCTCCCAGTCACTGATGTTGAACCTGCAAAACAAATTTAAAGGAGATAAATTGATCTACAATGGCTCTGATACCATGTGTAAATTGAACCCAGTGATAGAACAATTACACTCACAACAATTATCAATTGTACATGCAAAATCACTCACAAAAGAGACTGAATATGGAGCTGAACACTAAACTGTATTAAATTAGTGTACAATATCCAACCCTATAATAACATAGGCTGCTGCATTAAATAATTACATAAGGGATTCAAATGCATGAGGAGGCAATTTCAATCTAGTCAAAAGCAGGCTTACTAAAATTAAGCAAATCCCCCATAGGTGCATAAAGTATTTTCCAAAACAGTCAAGGAGCTCACGAATTGGAAAAATCACTTATTCAAGATAAAAGGTGATGGAAGGACAACTCATACATGCTTTTCATAGGAGAAAAGAGTGGAGGATGTGGAGGACAAAAAACTAGTTAGCCTCGCCTAGTCAAACTTTCCCAATTGCCTTAAAGCAGTGAAAAAGCAGGTAATAAAGCAGAAAAAGCAGAAGGGCACTTAGGAGGCCAGGAATAAAGTAGAATTGATTCCTTGAGGTTTCCCAAGCGCTCCATGAGTCAAAATTAGCAAGTTTGACCACTATGGATATGTAGATGACAACTTGCATAAGGTGGAATCATGAAACTAGGCAAATAAGACAAAAAATATTAATTTAATGTCTAAGGTGGCTAACTATGGGTTTATTATTCTAACATAGACAAGGGGCCCTCAACAATATTTATGTCCCCTTCCACAATGCTATATCACATACAACAAAATATAAACTTAAGATAGATGTCTTGTTTAAATTACTGTGAGAGTTTCAAACTTATACCAATTGCATAATTTATTTAATGTATGTCTTCTTATCTAGTGTCAAAGAATATATTAGCTTTGAATTACTTTCAAAAGGAAAGTTAAAGATCATAACCCTGCATGCAAGCTCTAGAATTATTCTGTGCACAGTCGCACACTGTTAAAGAATAAGATTTTACGTGTAAAGTTTTCCAGGCATTTATTCCATTCTAGCATCATCATCATTTCCATTCTTCTTTCCAATGGGAGAAAAACCTCTGAACAGAGCCCAGAACTCTTCAGAGTCAGATTCTGCTACAAGCTTCCCATCATCTAGCATTATTACACATACAGGAAACTTCCAAACGAGGTTAAACATATGTGAAATATATAGTTTGCCTTCAAAAATAGGGTCTAGATAAACCTACAAGTCATACTAAACAATTCAAACCCTGCAAGTTTATTGAAACAATTTCTAGCCTTATACAACTCACCAATTACTGCAATGTCACATTTCCCTTCATGCTATTCATCTTTGATATATTGCACTACTTCCAAGGCCTTTTCCCTTTCCTAGATGTTGGATGATGCCCCTTTGAATTGGTACACCTTGGACTTGGTATCAAGGACAAAAACATCATCATGGTTCAATGAAGTTCGTGCAAAAGGTACCTGCATAAAATTAACAAAAAGTCATTTTTTCCCTTCTCAACTACCAGCTATATAAAAATAAGAATTTTAAATGACATCCTTCAACCGGATGATTCTAATTCAAGGAATTGCAAACTTAAGATATTCACCTGTTTTACTCTTACAACACGCCTGCCTTTGCATACATAAAGGCATGGCTCAAATTTTGTTATCTCAGGTTTTTTAAATCCAGAAGCTGCACCCCCTTCCAAATGAATAATACATGGCTTGAAATATGACAGAAATTTGTCAATTTCATGGCCTCGCAATTCCTGGTATTGCACTGCAAGGCCTCCAAGAGCTGCATCAAGCTCAACTGTCTTTATAGCTACTGTCCCAGCTTCATCCTAATACAAATATAAATCTTCTCACTGAAACATTATCTAAGTAAATTATGGATTGAAATCTATAATCTATACTAAAACAACTTGAAATCCAAAGTATGAATACCTGGCTAGTGTCCTTCCCAAGCCAAAAATTTATATCGTAGTGATATGCCCCACTCTTTATTGTAGATGTCTGTTAAATTTAAATATCACAAACAAATTCAGGAAACAAAGCACCAAAAAAACCCCAATGACATTTCACTTTTTCAATTGTGGATCAATGATACATGAATCCCAATGACATTTCACTTTTTCAATTGTGGAGCCACAATACATGAATCAGTTCGCAATTGATAGCATTTCTTTTCTTTGAGATTCAAATTCACCTAACAAGTTACAAAAGGAAGATTCATACACTACAAGTAAAAATGCTTAGCATGCATTTGTTTGGGAAAATATTCTACTCAACGCTTTCCTAAAATCTCTCATGAAAACTATAATAGAAACTTTGTAAACACTACCCTTTCTCAATAAATTTCAATTCCTAGTTTCTGTAGATGCAGGGCATTTAGCCATGTATGACTTATGTGTTGTGTTAAAATGCAAAGTGGTGTTTTTTCACATTCCGAAATTCTCATGACTATAATAGGTACTTTGGAAACTTACAGCCTTCTCAATCAATTTCAATTCCTTGCTTCTGAAGATATAGTCTATTTTAAGTGACTTGAAGGCTACGTACAACTTTTGGATTGCATAAAAAGGAAAAGTAGCATTTCTTCACATTCCATTGACTTTTAGGAACAAGTTCTAAAATATACCAAGGTAACAACATGGCAAAATTTCCATGTTACAAAACATTGTGGCCTATTGTAATCTATCGATATGTATAAAAAAGATGATGCTCAAAATCATGCATCTTTGATGGTCCATTATTTTCAATAACAATATATGATCATTGGGATCTATAAGTAGAATCCCATCTCATATACAAAGAAGCCACTTAGGGGTGAATTTAGATGTATAAGGATACACTTTTTTACCAATGCCTTGAAATGATGGATCAACATTTTTCATTGAGACAGCCATGGAGGCTCACCCAAACAACTTAAACTTGGATTTGGTTCACAGACAACACAGAAAAGGTAATACTTCGTTATTCTAATTCCATGCATCCACGACATAAGTAAAAACAATATTAGTCATCTTTTATCAGGTAGAACAAGTGAATGCACATTGTCATAAACCAGAAGACTCACTTGAAAACTCTTTTCAGGATCAAGTGTAATAGGAAACCAAACGAGAAATAACACTAACAATATTAGTTATGGTGCAACACTGTAAATAGTTTTCATGCAAATATTTATGATTCAGATTAAGAATTATTTGCTTGCATATACAATTTGTATTGCTCCTCAAGGAAATATGAATATTACATGCTAGCCCATACTTAGTTTCCAGTGTACCATTGTTCAGAAAAATAAATAATGCATCTCTTCTCCAACTTGATTGCAGTAATAGATTGAAATGCTTGATTTGAAAATTTTGGTGCACCTTTTATTTCAGAGTGTTGTTCAGGAAATTAGTAAGAATATAGGAAGAAGGAAAAATAAATCATCTTCCAGTCAACAAATTTTTGTTTATAATGAGCCAAGTAGAGTGTGGAAATATTCCATTTCACGTCCTTGAACAAAAAGAAGAACTAGTCAGCCCTGTTTTTTGGATCCAAATGAATAGAGTTTAGATCTAATCTAAATCCTCTATGATACAATGAACTCAAGCACACTCCCATGTCGAAAGAAGCCACAATCACTTCATTCCTCTAAAAGTAGAATTAAAGATTGTAATGCCCATTCCTACCACTTCTAGGCTCTACTAAATGACCTCAATAACAATTTCCATAAGCACAACCCAATAAAATACTATACTGATATTGTCTATCATGCACCAATTTGTGTAATGGGTTATCTAATAATCTGTTATGCTCTACACACTAGAGAGTGTTATTTAATCTTTAGAAAAAATTCTTAAGATATTTTGTTGCTGAAAAACCTGGGCATTCATGTATAATTATCCCTTCCTTTATTTAGAAATAACTCAGAGATGAGAACACCTCACTTGATTTCCATTGCTGAGAGCTTACATCAACATAATTGAGAGCATATGCATTCAATAGTTTATAGAAGATATTTCAACTTGGCTCTCTGATGAGCACTATTTAGGGGAGTAACAAGGACGAATCCCTTTTACATAGGAAAAACATACAGAAATGTCGATAATTAATGACGGACATGATGTTGATGGATTACATGGACATAAACCTCAAAGTGTGGAACTATGTAACTTGCTATGAGTAGATATGATAGGATTTCAATGGAAAAATAAAAGGAAACATGGGATTCTTAGAGCTTCCGAAGGTCATAAGATCATATTTCCATTATTCTCTGTATATTTGCCCATGGTGTTATGGATATCTAGTGCTTTTATGGACTGTTATGTATCAATTAACCAAGGTCCATATAAAAAAAGGCCTAGTATTCACCAATAGGCATCAATCTCCTTGGTGCCATTATATCAACATTCGGCATGGTATGTGTCCCAGAAGAGAGTAGAAAAATGTGATGTCAACAAAAGAGATCTATGTCAATAATATCAAGCAAAGTAGCATTACAGTTTTTAGAACTAAACTGATGATATGGTAGAAGAATCATTTGATGACAAAGATGTGGATGTTGAAAAGGAATTGTACAAGATTAGTAGTGCTAATGAAGATAATATGACCAATATCAAAATTTGGTTTTTACAATGAACTGTGACAAGATCAGACCTTGCAATCAACTGTATTCTATATGGAAAGAAGGAGTTCAATAACTAGAATATTTAGGTATTATTTTCAAGAACCAATGATTGTCTAAATAATTTCAACATTAGAATATTGATTCATTACTTGAAGAGAATACAATGACTACAGGAAACAAGAATTGGTACTACTGAAATCAAAGAGACATAACTACAGGAACTCAAAGTTTTGCTAATCGCATAGTGTGGACAAGAATCACTCTAACTACCAAAATATGCTACTCAGTGCTACCTTTGCAATATATATCCGACTAACACTAGGATTATAACCAAGGCCTAGGCCATGCCAAGATTTATCTAGTGAATAATAAAGGTTGTAAAAGGTGATCAGCCCAAGTGGCAGGCTACCCAGTTTCCATAGCTGTCTGTCCTTGTTCTAAGATAAAAAGCATCACACAGTAGTCGTTTTTAGACAAAACCAAATGCTAATGTCACTTCATTGTAGAAAACACAAATAAAGCACCAGGAAACCAAAACCAAAATGTCAATGTATACTTACCAGGTTTTTCCATTTATGATAGATCCTTGTAATGTCCTACTTTTCCATTATTGCAAGTCAAATATATTCATGCAATATGCCCACATACAGGAATTTGGGTCAAAGTCCCTCACGATAAGAATATTTGAGAAATTGAGAGAAATTCAGAGGATTTGGAAAATGATCTGCCCTTCCCTGACCACATCACATGACCAAGGTCTGCTACCCAGACAGTATAAAGAGTGAAGAAAGTTTCCCCTCAAACATTTTGTATCCCAATATATCCATAGTTAAAATGATCTAGAATCACAAATAACATGACCTTATTAGAGATTAGAATACAGATACCCACTGGTAAATTTGGAAAAAACTTTTTGCTAGCATTTTTTCAATAGATTCGATTCAGAAGAAAATAACCTCGATTAGTACCTTAAAAAGAGTTTCAGTTCAAACATGGGTACTATTCAAACTCAATTTTATCAAGATGACTTACTATCTGAAATCTTTCCCAAAAAGAACCAGAAAATGTTTCAAGATTGGTTTTTAACCTAAAGTTTCAAAAACATAATTGGAAACTTTCTTGTAACATTTGCATGAAGAGATTCTTGAACATCAACCTTGTTTAAATATTAATTTGTGTATACTTTAATACATGGGTCATATCCACCGTAAAAGAACCTCATTGTTCTCCTTGAGACCTGCAAGTACTTTTCAAGAAAACCAATACTCTTCAATAAAACCAAACAAACATAATTTTCATTTCTTTCAACTTAACGATCCATTATTCACTACATTAAAGTCGAGAATCATCAAATGCCATGTACAGTAACAACATGAAAAGGTAATGTACAATAGATATCAATAGTAAACATTCATAACCAATATTTGAATCAAGCATATACTCAGATTTTTCAGATTTGATCTTGTCACCGAAGGGACAAGTCAATATAGACAAACAATTTATGTACCTTGTGAGAGATCCAGAGAGGGCTAAAGCATAAGCATACGGACAACATAATGACTTGAAATTCTTTGTCAACAAGCACATTCATACCCAGTATAGTCAATCTTTCAACACAGTCATGCTAGGTAAGGATGCAGTCACATACTACAGAGACACACAAGCATACTTTGCACACTCATGCTTGAAAAAACATAGTCCACCCATAAAGTGAAACTCAATGTCACACTGGGGAAGACCCCACAGTCCACCCGAGAAAACATATCATGGTCATGCTGGAGAAGGACACATAGTCCACCAAGAAAATAGATCATGGTCACATTGGGGAAGGACCCACAATCCACTCAAGAAAACAAATCACAGTCATGCTGGTGAAGCACCCATAGTCCACCAAGAAATAGATCACTTTCACGCTAGTGAATGACCCAAATTCCACCCAATAAAATAGATCATAGTCATGCTAGAGAAGGACCTCTCAAGGTATCACTAAGGAACAGGTTTTTTGGCCTTGTTGAAGGACCCACAGTCCACCAAGAAAGTGCAAAGAAACAAATCACAGTCATGCTGGTGAAGGAGCCACATTCCAGCAAGAAATAGACTCACGGTTACATTATGGAAGAACCCACAGTACACCCAAGAAACAGGCCATGGTCACGCTAGGGGAGGACACAAAATCCAATAGATTCATGGTCACGCTGGTGCAAAGTGACCATGTGGAAGGTGTAAGGAGGAAAGCTCAGTCACAGGGATGGTGCAACAAGATATGACATGGAGCATCAACAAAGATCATGCAAAGATCACGCAGAGGAAGAGAGTTCAGTCACACTCCTTAATGTAAGGTATCAAAACATTAATAAACATCACCTATGGACAAAGTAAGATAAAGGATCATCTGGTGATCATGAGTCAAGCCAGGTGGCCACAACAAACCAAACAACAAACCCAAAAGGTCAAGGTGAACCATATCAGGTGGACATGCAACTACTTTATAGGACCAACAAGACCAATAATATGTTCTCTCTCTCAAGGTACATTGTTTAATATATTTTTGTCATCACTGTATAAGATTCATTGGTTATAGAAAGTAGAACCAATCATACCCACTCCATACCACAAAAGGTGCACAACCATGAGTTTTATAACAAGAGATTTCCACACCATAGCCATCTTTCAAATCAACAACAATCATAATTTCCTAATGAGTTAATATGCACTCCATGCAAACATGATATGCCATTTAAGAAAACATTTAGAAAACACATCTCAAGAAACACACATTAAGTAATATTCCATTTAAGTATTGAAGTAGCAAAATAAATTATATGACAGCTCTAACATGGGCATGGGCACCAAAATTTGACAAACAAAAACTAGTTTTATCCTTTTGAAAGTAATATTAAACATAATTGTTGAAATAGCAAATAGTTCAGAAACCATCAAGAACCATGCTTCAAGAATGCATAGAGAAATATTCGACAATCGATAACTTCACATAGATTTATCCCAACCGTTCGGCATCCGAACCATTCACCGCACCTGAAGATAAGATAAATTAATATGAGTATAAAATAAGTATGAAATTTATACAAACGAATCAACAAAAATACAAAAAATACTACTTCATAAATAATTTATAAGATAGTAGTACAAAATATAAGATAAATTAGAATGGTTTGAAAACTTCACCCTATTTAAATTTTTAATGAAATCCTCAAAAATTATGTGGTCGCTTTATTCTAACTTGTATGTGTCTCTCTTGATATTTATGATAGGTTTGTCATTGCTATAACAAATTCAAGTTGTATGAATAGATTATTTGTTGAATCATACGTGTACATGCGTTGCCCCTTTATTCTATTGTACCAACAACATTGAAGCTCAACACCTTCAAGCCTATCCAAAAGATCAATGCCATTATGGTAATGAAACACCCTATTACCATCCTTCTTTCTTATTCTTTGAACTCTTCCAATGTACCAAGTCCCAGAAGAAACGTTGTGCTTTGTAATTTTAGATACACCTTTTCTTGTAGTATGTTTAGCTACATCTATAGACTCACTCTCAAACAACACCGCACAATCTGATCCAATTCCAAAACCAACTGTAACACCCTTTTTGGGGGCCCTCTCATCTCTCCTGGAGTATACTCCATTCCTCACTTTAGTCAATCTATCTTTCGATAATGTTGGGTTTCCATTCAATTGACTAACAAAACAAGATTTGTACATGTCCTTTCCATCGAGCTCCACCACTGGTTTGGTAGATATGTTTACATTTTCATCAACGGAATCTAAAATTCCATCCAACTTGTGCCTCCACTCACTTTCCATCATTTCCAATTCACTATCATTGAGTACCATAAAATACGAAGATTGGAATATGGATGTCGAATGACCCGGTGTAGAATTATTAACTACTTCACCCACATCTTCAAATGTTGGGACATTGTGATCCTCTATCCATGGTTTAAACCACCAAGAATATTTTGTGTGTTTCTCTGGTTGCATGCCAAGACCTTGTAAAATTCCCTATGCATCCTCCAATCTTATCTTGAGAGCTTCTATAATTTTATTATCGATGGAAATTGAATCATATTGTGATAAGACATCACCTTCCTCTATTATTTTTTGATGCAATTTGTTACAGATACTCATTTCTCTCTCATGAGATTTATTGAAACAAAGCCCTTTGGAATTCGATTCTTCTTCAACAACTCTATTAAGGGTTCCAATAACATCAAGTAAAATAGAAAAATCATATGCCCTCTCTACTCAAACCATGCCACCAATTTTTCTAAAGAAGTTCTCACATACATCTGACCCAGTCAGGTGCAATGCACATGGTAAGTTAGAGTACTGATCACAAAATAATCTCATTAACAAAAACACAAAGTGGTAAGAACTTTTCACATCTTGATATGCCTCTCTACTAATGAAATTAATGTTGACATTAGTATTTTCCTGTTCTCTGACCCAACATAGCCATAAGGTGAAGAAATGATGGACTCTTGAATAATTTTTCACTCTTTCCCAAAGAGTTAAACTATGAGACAAAAAAATATCAATATAGTCAGCAACGATTGCTAGATAGGTCTCTGTACCCGATGTCCTCTCTGTCATGCCACCTGTACATCTCATTTCCTTCAAGCACATCTAGACATGACTTGAAGCAATCCATTGTGCTAAACCATAGTTTTGGCAATCAATCCTCTCTATATCCTCAATTTTAAGATTGTGGTCATCCACTTTAAAATTGTTGTAAACCATTCTTACATGGTTAAAACTAATCGACTCTTTTCCAACAATCAGATCTCATCGACCACGAAACAAAGGATTCGCTATCTTTTTTCCATTGTGGATGTAATCATGGTCATGAATTCCAATTACTTTAAAGCCATCATACAACCCAGTTAGTCTCCACCCTTCCCAAGGAATTTGATATCTCATGCCTGTCGTTGAGTAATAATCCTTTAGCATAAGCATTCTTCTCCTACTATCCCCATCTGAGTAATGACCAATAATAGGTCCTAAAAAATACTCCACATGTTTCTTCCATAGGTCTTCTACTTTTTCCCATTATCGATGGACAAAAATTGCATCAAACCTGTTGCACGTTGGATGAACAGCCACAACCAAATGATGAAGCTTCTCTTGTAAATGGTTTGCAATAATAACACATGCATAATGTCCAATCACACAATTCTTGAAGGCATCTGTAATAATCTCATAGCCTGCAGTGCCCTCACCAACTGTCACCAAGAAATGTGATTGGCACTTATGTTCTTCTTTCTTACCACAAAAACCCACCAATGTATCACTTTTTGCTACCCACCTTACATATTTTTTCACAATAGTTTCATCTTCAGCAAGGCATACAGGAATTGCGCCCTCTATAGCATGTTTGGATTTATAGGAAGCATAAGCTTTTTCTATTGTCTCAAAAATGTACTCTTGCTCCCCTGAGATAAATGTCAATGATTTTCTAACTTGCCTTAAATTCGTAGATATTGAAGGGCCATCCAGATTCAGGCTAATAAAGCTATGTAATCTAGGACCTCCCCATAACTTAATCATCTCATAAATGGATTGAGTGGATGCACTATACCTTCTACCCGACTTTGAATGAACTAGGTTGTGAAATATATCTTGAACAAATTCCCAAACTACATCTTTACCTTGTAATTTTCCTTGCTTATGAGCCTAACACACATCCTTCCTTCCTATAGATTCGAACAAATTTTCCCTTAGAGACCTTGTTCTTACAGACAGTGTAGCAACCTTTGTCCTCTCCCACGAAAGAGATCGCATTTTTAACCTATGTGTAGCATTTGCTTCTCTTGCAACAATTTTGAGTTCAGTTTGAGTCAAATGGTCCAACCTTCTCCCTTTCCCTGTATCTCTCCCATATCTTTTCATGTTGCTCCTTGATTCACGATATAACTGCATTCGAAATTCATCACAATTAGGTATAATCTTACAAAAATTGTATGTCAATGAATCAAAAGGTATTCCTATTTCAGAAACCCTCTTGCAATGAATATGTCTGTATGTACCATTAATATTGCATTCAATACCATGATAATTTAGCGTTCTCCTGGTATGTTTCTCTATGCCCCACATTTTTCCACCACGATGGTCATCCATTAAAACCTTTGTGTCCAATCTCTCCCCTCTTATATCAAGATAGGGATCCCAATACCCCCAACATAATAATATTGATGGAGGTATTTGTCCTAGAACAATATGACAAAAACACATTGATTAATGATCTACTAACTGCTACTAACAAGTAATAATAAATAAAGTAATGTGCATATTCAAATTAAAATTAAATTAAAACTTGGGTAATTTCCACACCTAAAGTAGAAGGATGTGGACTTGTAGAAGCACCATGTAATGGTGATGGTAGTGATGGTATCAATAACTTACACAAAGGGACTTTTCATTGGTAGGCTTCTTTGGTCTCCCAACTATTCCACTCCTCAACACAACTGTATCATGTGAAGCCTCAACTGTAGTATTAGTAGTGTGCTTCTTTGATTTCATGTGTTCATTTAGAGAACTGACAATATTACCACTTTCTAGCACCAAAGAGAACCATATATTGCATCGTGTACATTCCACTCATACTTTTTCCTTGTCCTCATAGTTTGCAAGTGTTGCTTCCAACACCTTGAACAAATTAGGCTCTTGCGTTTGGTTGAAATCATGTAGAAGTTTGATTGCTTGATCAATATCAAGTTGATATCTATCCACTATTGTCTATTTTTCTTTGTTACCTGAAGGAATTTCATTAATTCCCAACATTGAAATTTGACATTAATGGGACCCTGTTTTCAAATGATTGTTTTTGAAGTTACGAATTGCTCGCGTTGCCAGGGATACTTCCCTCGTTCCGTAATCAATGCTACAGATTTCACAATGGATCTTTATATTAGTTTTTCCATTTTCTAAATATACATTTAGTGTTAGCTTCTCCTTGACAAACTCTTCCATTAAACTATTCACTTTATGTTGCCAAGATGCCAATACATTAGGATCAACCACAATTTGTTCCACTAACTCAGACACATTACGAACTCTTGGTTGTTTATGCATAGGTTCCTCCACATTCCCTTCAATGTTTTCAGATATTGGTGTTCCCTCCATTACATTTGATTCCAATGTATCAGCAACCATCGTGCATACTTTCCTCTTAATGCCTACATTTGTTGTCGTAGGTTTCCTTCTTTCCTCTTGCAATGCATTTAAAGGACATCTAGTTGATCCAATAATAAATTCAAAAGGATATTGAAGGACTTCATCATTCACAATTTCAGAATGGATATCAGCATATGTACAACCTTTTTGACACTAGACTGTGCCAATGAGACAATTCTCTTCACCAATAAAAATTCCAAAGTCCACAACATCACTTGGATCCATTTGCATTTACATCCATGTGTACCTTTTTGTTGGGTAAGAACTGAATAAAATTATAAAATTTCTTTCAAAAATTTGGATATAATAAGGCTATGAAATGAGGTGAGTGCATCCATAAATAAATGAAAAACAAAAAGTAATTCAAATTTACACATGCATATTAGTTCATTAATAAAACAAAGAGCTAAGAAGCAAACTATGCACTTTCAATTCAAATATGTAAAAAGGATGAAGAAATCTTACTATCAATATGAAACACCTTGAAACAAAATGTATTGTTAGTGGCTTATTCAAATATCCCTCCCCAAAGTAAAGAGTCAGCTTCAATGTACCTGCAGAAGATCAAAAGGTGATCAAAACAAGAGATGAAAAAACATAGAGGTGATCAAAGGTCTTTGTTATTTTTGGAATTTAGTCTTGTTCTTTTTTATTGAAATGCCCCAAGCATTACAATCCACTCTAGGAAATGATAAAAACATCTTAATTGACTAATATTCCCAACCTGCAAACCTAATCCCTATTCTACATGGTGTTTGGCCTTGGGGTAAGAAAAAAAAAATAGTAATAAGTGAACTCGCCTAATAAATGAAGATGGTCCAAGGAGAGTAAAATTTGTTCAATAGTCACTCACAAAGCTCAAGTAAACCATTTTGGAAACTTCCTACATAAATGCAACAACTCTTAAATTCACTCCCTATATCTTTGAGATCAATTTTGCATCCAAATGGTGAAGATTACGTAGTTGGTAGAGATTCCACAGCTCAACAACACAATGAAATTGCAGTCATAACACTGTAAGCGACCTAAATCTCTCACATTAGTGTGAATAGGTATTGTAGCTCTAATGACAAGTAACAAAGAGAAATCGAAAAGATTTTGGAAGGGAGGCATTTAATTTCACATCATAATCTTAATATGCATACTCCTTTTATCATCAACATTGTAGACCTAGTCAAATTGATGTATACATTGTTGGAATTACTCTTACACAAGTTTTTATCTATGTGGAAGATATGTGATGACACATCCTTTGCGAACATAACATTGGTCTGGTCACCTTTTGGTAAACAAGGCACATATACTATAGAAGGCATAACATGTTTTATAAATGTTATATAATTAAAAAAATGAATTATCAAACTTCATGCAACGACAATTAGTATTAAATATAGTTCTGAAATTACTCTTCTTCTATTAAATAATTTAGCTATGTAGAAGATAAGCTATGAAATATTCTCTGTCAACATTGGATTGGTCACCTTTTAGGTTGTAAGCAAGGGGCATATAATAGGATGCATAAAATGCATTTTTAAGGTTATAATATGCCAAAAATGAATTATCAAACTTCATATAAAGACATCTAGTTCAAAGACTCTTCCAGATAGCTACATTGAGAGGTCAGATAACCAACTTCACCACCAAGATCAAAATACCAAGGAATACATCCCATGTTCATCTTGACTTCAAAAGATGTCTACAAGGGAATACAAGAAGAACCCAGTCATGGCTTATCCAGGGAGGCACATATGGACCTGCCAAGAAACTGATACAAGCGGAGATCAATGTCTGCCTCAGATATCCAAAGGATGTATAAAATCTAAATTATGTCACTCTTGAAAAAATAAACATCAAAGATTTCAAAGAGAGTAGGTCAAGCTCAAATTAAAATAGCTTCATCGATCCATTCCCCACTATTTCACCTTCACATATTTCAGTGAACTGTAAGAGGGTAGATGCCATAGAGAGTGCCTCGTTGGATAAGTCATCTTCCTTCTTGTTTTATTCTCTATAGACATGAGAAAAATCAAGGGAAAGAAAGGATGATTCGATATTCTTGATATTTTGACACCATCCATATTCCATATTCTTGAGAAAAGTTATCATTGTCACCAAAGCAACTACTCCCCTCACTTTGGGTTTAATCCAACACATGGAAAGGAAGTTTTGATTGTTGTCCCCTTTGAAGGAATAGATTCAACAGAGGTGCTCTTCTTTACTTCACTAGAACAAACTTGTCATACTTTATTTTTCTTTTCTATCATCTTATATCACAAATTTATTTAAATCAAGTATTCTTAAAAAAAGGATATCATTTCTAGAGGCAAACTATAGTCTCCATGATTGACAGTTGTCTCCCAAAGCTTGTCAAGGTAGAAGAATGGCATGTTGGCTCACAAATATGTAAAGAGTGCAATTTATATGCTACATAGTTGCTTACAAGTTATTTCTTCTTTAGTCATTTTCTGCATTTCTTTTTGTAAATATTTTTTTGAGAATATAGGATGTATTTTTCAAAAAAATAAGGTAGGGAATGTTAATTTGCATTTGCAACCTTTTCCATTACATTCAGAGGTAGAACATGGAACAGGCCAAGGTGTTGATTATAGAGATAGTAAACGAAATCTAGATGGTATTCCAAATGGAATTTCTCACACACACATTTCATTCCTCAATTTCTCACATTTACTTGAGTATTTCTACAAAATTTAGTCTTTCAGATATTGCATTTGAGCTAATCTTTCAGCTTATCCACAATTAGTGCCAAAGCTCATGAATTCTATATACATGACATGATTGTCTCATAAATTCTATCTTATCTCAATTTCTAAGGATTATATCTAATAGTTTCCTTGAATATGAAGGTATGGTTAGATATTGTTGGAATACTTCTGGACTAAGCTGAGTGACTTCTCAAAGTATGATGTTTTCCTCATTAGATTGGATGGCCTTACAGTACTCATTTTCTCCATGGAAGAAATCTTTAAGAAACTCCTGCACTTTGGGTATTCCTATAGAACTTCCCACTAAGACAATTTTGTGAATCTGGGTTTTATAATTTGTCGTTATCAATGGATTTTTGAAATAGATAAAATGCTCATTGTTCATTTTCCCATTCTCCTAATTTTTTAATGTTGGTCCTGGCTTTCATAGAGATAAGGGTAGACAACACTCTCTTAGTTGTCTTGCATGAACTCTGAAGTCCCTTTGGGATATGTTGAGTTTGTATTTTTCGCCATTATGTAATGGATATGATTTGCTGTCAAAACCATATACAAGGTTCACTCAATCTTTTTAAGACATCCAACACTGTTAATTTCAAAACAGTTTTGGTGGTCCTTCTTTGAGAATCATTGTAATACAACAGGATGGCTAATAACAACTTTAACAATTTGACATCTTGCAAGGTATTATTGCCAATTGGGTGGCACTGAGCTTTTAGATAAGCAAGGAAAAGGATTTAATTCCTCCCAGTGCAGGGTAGAGGTTTAGAGGGTTTTGAACTATGCTAATTTTCCTCTGTATGAAGAGATTTAGAATTTCGGTCCTATAGTACCAGCCACATAATCGTTGGTTATGGGAGAGAGCATGAAAATGAGTTGAGGTGGATAACCTCTGGTCAATATAAGTAAGAGTTTATTGTGGCATCTCAGCAATATAACTGAGACTTGACTAGTAATCTTTTTTTTTTTGTATTAACAGCTTTAGCAAATTGCCTGTGCCAAAGTTGCAGAGACTGACTACTGACTGCATGAATTTATTTTGGGATTATATATTGAGATTTATGTTTCTATCATTTATATTTAAAGTTTACTTCCATGGTCTCAGGTAAATACTTGTAGTAATGTTTATTTACATCTCTATGGTAACATGCTAATCGTTTGAGTTATGCATGAGTACATCCCCATGTCTGCCTTGTTTTCACTTTAAAAATGTGCATTTAATCCATTCATCTCTCTATCCAGGTCTATGCCTTTATTTTTTATATTAAAAAATTGGTCCCAATTAGTCATATAAATTACTTTTGGCTTTGTTGGATCCAAATATACATATAAATAGAGGGTAACTGATAGATATTTCCTACCATTATGCTAGGCTATACTGAAGGCATTCTGATAGGCTACACCAGCTTGGATTGAATATGGAATTCCAAAAACAACACTGTGATTAAAACAAAACTTAAATCTAACTACCTTTTAAACAGAACAGACTGAGAATTTTGATAAGCTCTGTTTTTAACTATTACCATCTGCTAGTGGAGAAATGATTTCATTGACATGCGTTGGAAAATAGGAAATTATTTCTATTTTTAAGCTATGTTTTAGCATGAGAGTTAAGAATATTTTTTTCATATTAGTGTCTCAGTACCATCCATATTTTCTTCACCCAGTATTTTCCTTCTGCGGGTTGAACCATTACTGGACTGATCCTTACTTCCCTGCTTTCTCTTGGAAGATATTTTAGTTGGATGACTACTTCCATCTTTCAATGTCTCCCACTACCTATCTGCCTTACTCTCTCCTAAGAATTTAGAAGCTTGAGCTGCACTTAACTCTTTGTTGGTTTTATTAGATTTTTTCACTAATTTTGAAGCAGTACTCTCCACATTTCTGGTAGAGAGAAGTGGGCACTGTGGATTTGATTCTTCAATTCTCACATTTTGATGAGCTCAAAATAAAATTTTCAGAATCATGCTTGAGGTTGCATCCTCCTTTGCCAAATATCACTAGAGAAGCATGTCAAGGCTCAAAACCAATTTGACAAAGAATTCAAGAAATGTGAGAAATATTTTTTGATGTTAGAGGTAAGCATTTCATTTATGTTTATAACAATATATAGGTCATGATATATGAAATATGATAACTATAGATGATAGATATGAAACTGTAATGAAAAGAGGATAAATTCCCTGGTTACTACTAGTAATTAGATAATACTTTATACTAATTACTAAAACAATTTGCGGATGCTTTTTTCCTTCCATTTGCAAATGGGCATAGTATAGTAACTAGTTTGTAACTAGTATTTCTAACTAAGTTGCCAAGGGCAGATAAAAATTTTCTGATTATTCAGCCTTAAGCTATTGATAGATTGATATATTTGGGGGCCAATTTCATCATGCACAGACCTAATTCTAAAAGAGAAGAATAAGAATGAATTCAATCAAGACACTAAAAAACCATTACTCAATTGACAAACAGTACGAGGGGTTATAAAATATTAAAATCATATGATTATTTATTTCAGGTTGGGTATTGAATAGTCCTTTTCAATACTCACGCTTGAAGGGAACCAAGGTAGAGGAACATGCTACAAAATATGGGACATTTGTGAGAGATTGATGAAAATCACTTATCAATGACCTATAGGAGCCAAAAGTAATTCCCAACCAACATCTTGTTCTAGGGATGCAAAAGAAGCCTCATAAGATAACAACACAAAAAAACTCAAACTTGGGAGCAATTCAAGTTAATATATGTGACTTTAACACATTTCTAAATTACAATATAAATTTATCATAAACATAACTCTCTTATTGAAAACCATAATGGGAGATTCTAACATGTTCTTTCAAGATACTAAACAATCCATAGATAAGACTTTAGTGTAGAATTTAAATTCAAGACTAGCTTGGAAAAACAATAATGATCCTGCACCAGACATGTTCTTTTTCTCCCACTCTAACAAACAAAAAACCAAATCCATATAAGGTAAGATGATCACCATGTCTAAGGACATAATCTGTAAATTAGTTTTGTTCTGCTCTCTATCGAAGCTTTGCAAAAGAGTCCAAAGCATTTTAGTGAAAAAAATACTTAATATTAGAACAATTGAAAATATTTATTGTTGTACACCATGAGTTTCTACATTAAATAGAAACTTAACATTGAAAAACATGGAAACAATACAATACCTGATGGTACCAGGAAAACACTCGAATAATACCTACTTCATGAATATTTTTTTGTTTAGTAGCTACTCCAAGGTCACTGCATGCTTACATCAATGTATCCAACTTCTCCACTGAGTCGACTTGAAATGTGAAAAAATATATTCTTAGGAATATATATTTTCAAATTAACATTAAGAGAAATAAAAGCAACAGAAAACAATGATGATGCCCCAAATCATTTCAATTTGACTCATTTTCTAAAAATCTATTGTGTGTTGATATTAGAACTTAATAAGTTTCTCACAAATTTGAGCATAAGAAGAAGCATTTTGAGGTAAATGTAATGTGAATAACAATCAGAAGGACCTGTCCCATAATGTATAAGTTCTAGGCATGACTTATTAGCATTTTGGGCACATTCCAAGTAAATTTGTCCAATGTTAGCAAGTAAACATACATAAGACATTATTTGGTTCCTGCTTATGGGTAGGATTACCGTCCTCACAATCAATGCGAAGTAGATCTGGTCATAGTAAGAGTAATTATGATATTGCAATAAGAAATTATGGGAACTTTTCAATGTTAAAGGAGGAAAAAAGAGAATTATGTTCAAAATAACAACCCCAAATCATGAATTCTAGGAACATATTGGAATGCAACAATGGTCCTTTTCAAGTTCTTAGCATAATTTTGTTGAAATTTGACATGTGTATGATAATTATAAAAATTGTAGACTATAATAGAGATAATACCAGATATGTTAACAATAGTAGAACATATGCAACAATAAAACAATCATTCACACAATTCAACACACTATTTTTCATGGGGAAACCTTTTAAGGGAAAAAACCCGTTAAAAGGAGTAAGGACAATTAAAAACGATGTCATAGAATCTAAGTTGCTAACCATATGAGAAAACTGTGTACATTGCCCAAGTATCAGACAAACATTAGACATCAACAGTAACTCTACAAGACTTCAATATGTTAATTGGAGATTGACATAAAGCATGCCAACTATGATTGCATTATAGATGTGCTCAGATCAGAACAATGGTGAATCTCTAAACATGCTTTGCCACCTGATATTTCTTGTGGCATGTTTCTCCATTGGAACTCGAGAGCTTTACATAGAAGGTGGACCCTATCTTGTGAATGGAAAACTGTGGTGGATATTATGAAGCCCCATTCCGTCTCAAGGTACAATGTACCCAGTGTTAAATCTGATGTCTGTATGTAAACTGATTGGAATCAATGAAGTTTGAACAATAAAAAATTATGTGATGGAGTAAGTTGCTGACCAAGTGAGAAAACAGTAAACGTTGAAAAGTATCAGACAAGCAATAGTAGTGCATCTATGCCTCAGAAAATCTCCTTGCCTATGCTTCTAAGCTGTGGATCCCTAGTTGTGGGTGGGATATAATAGATCTGTGTCTCTTTCATTGATTGATGCCTTTACCATATATAGGGTGTTAGAATTGAGAATGCGAGCCACAGAGCTAGGAAGTAGTAAGTATGGTTAAAGGAAGTTTGAATTAAGAAAATACAACTACCTTTCAATAATGGTACAAAGGAGGTTCTGGTGCAGGTACAAAGCCTGGTGCAAGGAGGGTTGTTCGCCTTTCCCTTTTTAATTCAATAGCAACAAGATACCCTTCGATGGTTCCTTAGTCCAGGGTAGATGGGCAGGTTACCTTTGATACTAAGAGCCCTTTTATTCCACTACCTTCTTAGACCCTGCGGAACAACCTTCATTCTATATAATTTGGGATAGCTATGGTTAATATGTGAGCATATACTTTCTTTGTCCCAGGTATCCAGTAGCATAAATCACTCTTTATAAAGTTATCTTGCAAGGATAAGGTAGATATAAAGTATCTTCCATAAAGGGGATGTACGCCAGGCTATCTTATAGTATAATATTGCCATATGAAATACAGTTTACCTGGAAAAAAAATAAACATTGAAAAGTATCAGACAAACAATAGATACTCGCAACAGCTCTACAATTTTAATAATTCAAAAGTAAGGGTTTTCCTGTCTGTACAACTCTGGAATAAAAGAACATGGTGTATCCTAGCTCTTTCAGAAGAACACCATAACAAAAGATAACCAATCATTCTCTAGACCTTTACTTTGAGAGGTTGCTCCTTTGCTGCTCAAATCCAACAGAAGATGGCACACAACTATCAAGGACTGAATATGAAGACTCATCCCCTCCCAAAAGCATAGAAGGCCTCTCAGAAAAATCCATTCTAAGAAAAAGTAATCTAGGACTATCATCCTACCAAAAGAGGACAATGCACAGACAATCTACATACTGCGATCATTGTCATAACAGGGACCTTGCTTCCAGGAACATTCGAAGGGGCAACCAACACTTTTAGTTTTGCAAAAGAACATTCTCAAAGTACAATCCATTCTGCCATACAATTAAGCGAAACTAAACAGGGATCCATAACAAACCAGTGCAAGGCCTCCAATTATATTACTTGATGCAATTCACTTTTAACATTGAAGGCTACATCGTGTCACTGCACAACCAACAGAATTTACCAAAATATAACTTGAGACAACTGATTGAACAATGCGTGAATAATGCCAACCTCTAAACCCACTAGTCTAAAGCATTAGATGAAATTTCAACTCAAAATGGGCCTCCTAAAATGAACTAATAAAATAATAGTTAAAATAATAAAATAATATTTATTAATTTTGGAGGAAGAAAAGAAAAAAGCTACTTTTTTGTTTGTATTTTTGACATATCTCCCTGTGTTTTTATTCAAATTTTGATCGGGAGAGCTTGTTGGATGCAGAATTTAATTCCACATCCAACAAGCTCTCCTGATCGAAATTTGTGTAAAAACATAGGGAGATATGTCAAAAATACAAACAAAAAATTAGTTTTTTTATGATACCTATCCCCAAATTTATATTAAAAAAGTGTTTAAGACCTATACGGTATTTCAAATTTTAAGCAATTTCATTGGCTAACACATGATGACATGGAATTTGAATAAAATTTAAAAGGCCCATTTTTAGTTGAAATTTCCTCTAATGTCACTTAGTTAGTTCTGCTCCACCTAGTGCAGGTGCATTCCTACCCACTTCGCCTATTCTATCCACTCGTAGTTAGTTGCTTCTTCTGGGCCGGCCTGCTCTTCAAGGTCCAATAAATTCTATCTATAAGAAGTTTCTTGTTGTTCCTAAAAAATATGCATCCTCCATTTTACCTAGGAGAGCTATGAAGGCATTTCCATTTGTTCCAAGAAGTTTAGTACATTCATTTGGATGGAAGCGATGTTCCTACAATCCCGAACTGGGTAAACAAGCAATGCACCTGCTGCCTCAGAATATCCTGCTTGAATCTAATAAGTAACCCAAAGAAAATAGGCTTAAAGCATGGATGATACCCAACAATAAAAGGTCGTAGGCTGTACAAATCAATCAATCTAGTGGGCAACAAAATATCCATAGGGATTAGGCAGAAAAAAGCTATCTCGCATGAAAGGGAAAAAAGAAAAAGCAATGGGAAACTGCAGACTTACAAGTCACTTTTTCTAACAAATAAATCAGAAGTATGACCAAGGAAATCCATAGCTTCTACCGTTCATGCATAGAAAAAATATAATACCAACCACCAGAAAAGCACATACTGTTCATGCACAGAAAAAATATAATACCAACCACTAGAAAAGCATAGCTAATATCTCTAAGAGTCACAAGCTTTCAATCTTGTGAATCTTTACTTGGATCTTCAACTTTTCATTCAACATAAGGCATTTTTCATCAGAGCTTAAACATAGTATAGCTTACCTCCAAGAATGCTATGTAGTGGCTCTCCAACATGCCTCCTCCAACACTGCTATGCACCAGAGAAACCCACCACAAACCCACGACCAGAAAATGGTGAAAAAATGCCCTCATTTTACAAAAAAAACGATGGTGAAAACCCAAGGACCAACACTGCTACCACTGCTATGATATGAAAAAATGCCCTTGTTATCCAGCCAGAAAACAAGATGGAGAAAATCCATAGAAAACCCAAGGACCAACATGCCCTTGTTATCCAGAAAACCCAGAAAAATGATGGAGAAAACCACAAGAAAAATCTCCGCAGCATACGCAGGGTGCACACAGACAACAAGCAGACACAAGGTGCTCCAAGGCTTGGAGCACTAGTGAATGGCACGGGTAGGAATGTGGAATAAAATATCCCCCAGCATATTGGATATTTAAATAGTAAAAAAAGAAACCCTTTTTACCCCTAATATACCCCCAATATATTAAATTTTAATTTTTTAATTTTAACCCCCCCAATATGAACATACATGATATCATATTGGTCCCTAGGTGATGCCCCCATGACTGGTTTGAGATCCTCCAAGAAGAGCAGCCAAAGTGCAACGCTGACACATAGGCTGAGACAGTGAAGGATAAAATCCAAGTAGAACAACAAAGGGAACGGGACAAAGAGAACCAAGGAAATGAGAAAGATAAAACCCCAAAAAACAAACCAGGAAAATCAGATACCATCTCGAAACCCCTTATCCTAAGACAACAAGAGGAGGCCAAGAATGAATCAGGGACAATGGAAGTTGTCTCAGAAGATATGGAAATAGGTGACTTAGATCTGGACATAATGGAAGCTACTTAATCCGATAAAGACCCCATCCTAGATACCCCCTCAGCAATTTTCCTTGCTGGATAAGGCCATCATTCAAGCTAAAAAGTCAATCTCCCTAGGGTTAGTTGTTGAATCCATCAAAGTCACCGATGGCAAGAAAAACCCGAAGAAAGATAAGAGGGGATGACCTAGTAATGTTCAAAGAATCACAGCAATAGGAGAACAACTGGTGGCTTCAGGGAAGTATCCAACAATAGATGCAACCCTTTCTCCCTCTAATTAATTTACTCTTGATGTATATTACAACCTGGAACACCAGAGGCTGCAAAAGCACTCTTAAAACCCATCTTCTTAAAAGGAGGATTGAAAAAGATAAGTCAGGGATAGTTTTTGTGCAAGAAACTAAATGCTCGATAGAAGAAATTTCAAGTATAGCTCAAAAAGAATGGAAGGGATGTGAATATATAGCTTTAGATGCAAGAGGGAAGGTAGGCAGTCTGGGCATCCTTTGGAACCCTCGAGAGGTGCATTTAGTAGGTTTCCTAGCGACTCCTTGTACTCTCACAATCGATTTCAACATCATTGGAACTAGAATAAGATGAGTCATTTCCATTGTTTATGGTCCCCCGGTGGCTGAACAAAATCCTGCATTTCTGGAGTTGATCTTAGGCCTAAAATCCCTAGTCAAGGACAAAGACTGGATTCTAGGGGATGACTTCAATCTAAACAGGAACCTCGACTAAAAAAAAGGTGGTATTCTGAACCTAAACGCTACTAGCAACCACTTTAATGCTATTATTAATGAGCTCAATCTAATAGATGTCAAAACCTCCAATGGTATATTCACCTGGAACAATAAACAAATGGGAGACAGAGGGATAGCCTACAGTCTTGACAGATTCCTACTCTCAAAATCAGTCATGATGGCAGGAGGTGACCTTAAAGTGGTGGTTCTTCTAGTGGCAGGGTCAGATCACTAGCCCATCAGTGTGGAATGGGAAAATGTTGGATTTAACCCTCGCAGACCTTTTAGATTTGAGAAATTATGGCTTCTCCAACCAGACTTCCATGGGAAACTCAAGGAATGGTGGGAGAGCTCCCCACCAATTAGGGGAACTCAAATGTATCAATTCCAACAAAAAATTAAACTCCTTAAAGGCCACATCAAGAAATGGAATAAGGAGACGTTCAGAAATATCTTCCAAGAAAAATAATCCTTAGAAAACAATATTAAGCTCCACCAATCTCATGTGATGAATAATGGATCCTCATAAGATTTGAGGATTCAGGAAAAATCATTGCTGTAGAAACTCAGCCAAGGAGAACAACAAGAGGAAGTCTACTGGAACCAGAAGTCTAGAATCAAATGGATCCAGCAAGGCAATCATAATACTAGTTTTTTCCGCAAAGCTACCATTCAACATAGAGAGGGGAACTGGATGGATAGAATTAAGAAGGAGGATGGGAGCATAGCCAAATCTCAAGAATAACTGGAATCTACCCTTAACGCTTATTTCACCAAGCTCCTATAGGAACCGAACAGAGATAGGGAGGAAGCCCAAAGAGAAGTGTTAAGCCATATCCCTAAGATTATCATGTAGGAACATAATCAAATTATGGGAAAATCCATTGAGATGATGGAGGTAGAGACTACTGTTTAAGAAATGGCTAAAGAGAAAGCCCCAGGACTGGATGGTTTCACCACAAATTTCTTCCACGCTTGTTGGGAATGGCTAAAGGAAGAAATATGGGCATTGGCGGAGGACTCCAAGAAATATGAGAGTGTTATCAGAGGTCTTAATTCTAATTTCTTAACTCTTATTTCAAAAGAAAGCGGAACAGAGGATCCAAGCGAACTTAGACCTATTTCCTTGTGCAATGTCATCTATAAAATCATATCCAAGGTAATTGCAAACCAGATTAAACCTCTCCTACCTATCATTATTTCTCCAAAGCGATTAGGGTTTGTGGAAGGAAGACAAATCATGGATGGCATTATTCTAGTCGATGAAACTATTTATTCTCTTAAAGCTACGAAAACTCTAGGTATGCTCCTCAAACTCGACCTTTCCAAAGCTTATGTTAAGTTGAATTGGCAATTCTTGGCAGGAATTATTAAATCTTTTGGTTTTGTGAAGCAATGGACTAAGTGGGTCGTGAACATGGTCCCCTCAACCTTCTTCTCACATTAGAGGAAATTTCACCTCAAAATGGGCCTCCTAAAAAAAATTAATAAAATAATATTTATTAATTTTGGAGGAAGAAAAGAAAAAACTATTTTTTTGTTTGTATTTTTGACATATCTCCTCATGTTTTTACTCTAATTTATATCAGGAGAGCTCGTTGGATGCGGAATTAAATTCTGCATCCAACGAGTACCCACTCAGCATACTTTCGATGGACCATACTACCCCAAAAACAAGAAATGCCTGAAAAAATGTGATGATGATGTCATCATAATGTTTTTTTAGGTATTTCTTGTTTTTCGGGTAGAGGGGTCCATCAAAAGTATACCGAGTGGGTACTCGTTGGATGTGGAATTTAATTCCACATCCAGCAAGCTCTCCCGAACAAAATTTGAGTAAAAAAATGGGGAGATATGTCAAAAATACAAACAAAAAAAATAGTTTTTTTAATGATACCTATCCCCAAATTTATATTAAAAAACCGTTTAAGACCTATATGGTATTTCAAATTTAAAGCAATTTCATTGGATAACACATGATGACATGGAATTTGAGTTAAAGTTAAAAGGCCCATTTTGAGTTGAATTTCCTCTAATGATTCTGGTCAATGGGTCTCCTTCAATCCCACTTAATCCTTCTTGTGGCATTAGACAAGGGGATCCCCTATTCCCCTTCCTTTTCATAATTGCGGTGGAAGGACTACGAAGGATGCTCAAAAATAGGAGAGCAACGAACAAAATTTACGGATTATCTCTAACCACTGGGATGGACGCACAGACTCATCAACAGTTTGTGGATAATAACATGCTGATGGGTCCATCCTCGGTTCACGAGCCTAGGGGAGTTAAAGATTGTTTGAATACCTTTCTGGAAGCTCGCAGCCTAGAAATCAACAAGGAAGAATCCCATACCTACTTCATCAATACCTCATGGATCACCAAGAGAAATGTTCTCAAAATCTTGGATTTTTCAGAAGGCAACCTCCCCTCAAAGTTCCTAGGAGAGCCTATGGCAGAATTGACTCTCAAACAAATATCTTGGAAAGAATTGGTGGACAAAATTAACAAAAAGCTCAATCTCTGGACTTACACAGCCCTCAATTTACCGAGCATACTAATCCTGGTTAAATCCGTTCTTTAGGCTATGCCCATTTATCTCTTCTCAGTGCTAGCAGCTCCGAAGTCCATTATTAAACAAATCGAGAACATTCATAGGAACTTCCTATGGGGAGGATCAGAGGGTAATAGAAATTGGCCTCTAGTGGATTGGAAAATCATATGCACCATGAAAGTTATTGGGGGATTGGGATTTAGAGACCCTCTGGATAGTAATAAAGTTATGAGTGCAAAAATTTGGTGGAGATGGGTTAATTATGCGGAGGAGTTGTGGGACAAACTGTGGCACTTGAAATATGCCCCACAATGGCCCAAGCATTCCCTGGTTCGCTTTGGAGAAAATATTCCAGTTTCTAGCATCTGGAAGACTTCCTAGGAGAACAGGGGATTGGTTCAAAAGCACAGTTTCTGGGAAGTGTGGAATGGCCAAAATGCTAGATTTGCAAGTGCAACTTTGAACCAAGAACCAGTTATTTCTTGTGGGGAAGGTTCTCCATCTCTACACACCTTTCTCCAGAATAATCCCCATGGAAAGGTGGCAGATTTTTGGGATACCCATAACGAAGACCATCTTTTCCAGACGTGGAAGGAAAGTGGCTGGTGGCAAGCCAAAGTACCTGGGGAAGATATTGAATACTTTTTGTCAAAACTCTACGATAAAAGAATAGCCAAGAATGAGGATCCATATAATCTCAGATGGGGATATGACAATTCAGGTAACTTTAACCCCAAAGAGGCCCTAGGGTTGCTAACAGGAACTCAAAACCTAGAGCCTGAAGCCAAGTGGGGGAAAATTTGGACTGGAGGATGGTGGCCAAAGGTATTTGTGTTCTATTGGCTGGTGATTAAATGCCACATCCTAACTTGCGATAACCTGCAAATCAGAGGATTCTATGGCTCGTCTAGGTGTTGTATGTGTGAAGAGAATATTGAAACAATAAATCATCTATTGGATGAATGTAACACTAGTACAAGTGATCAATTTTGCCACGGAAAAACGTGGCAATATCCACGGAAAAGCATGGATATTGCCACGTCTAAGTGTTTTTTTTCCCGTGGAAACTATTTCGTCGCAATAGAGATGACCACTAATTTGCGTCGCAAGAGCGACAATGTTCTATATTTCGTTGGATGTCTAATCCGTCGCTATATCCGCACCTGGTCATCTTTGTATCCACGCCAGGCTGTCGTTGTATCCACGCTGGGCCATCGATGTATCCACGCCTCGCCGTCGCTGTATCCATGCCTGGCCGTCGCTATATCCATGGAGGGCTGTCGCTCTATCCACGGTTGTGAAATTTTTAAAAAAAAATGCCATCGCTGTATCCATGGCTATAACTATTTTTAAAAAATAAATACAAATGCCATAAGACCAATTCCATGAGGAACAACTGCCTCAGGATTATAAACCAACATCAATTGTTAAATAATAGGTTTAAACAGAGACTTAAAACTGGCATCATCGATTCCATCATCCAAAGGGACATTTACATCATAATACTTCCCTTTCTCACACCCAATGTCTCGAATGTCAATATCAACATACAAAACACGCTTATGATATTTCAAGAGCTCCAGAATGGCCAGTACAATGTCATATGCCTCACATTTTTTAGCATGATGAAGGCCCCCAACCCAATTAATTGCAATGCGAGAGAGTTTATGATTAAGTTTCACAGCGCCTCCAACGGAATCAGTAGCATAAGTTTGACATAATTGGTACAAGCTATAAAAAATGAGGCAATTGTCCCTGACATTAAACAGTTTCAACGCATTCATTTGATCCTGTATTGTGTCCGGAGTGACTTCTCGAAGGTACTGGTGTATTCCTTGCCAAAGTATTAAAATTTACAAAAATACATGAATTGGCTCCCAAGTAACAACAATAATCTGACTTGGAATACCCTCTAATAAATCATTTCTGCAACAATAGAAACCATGATAGAACCTCATCCATTCACAATCTCCACCCACTCTGAGAATCTCTTTGACATCAAAACATGAATATAATTCCATTCCATAGAGTGCGTTTTCAAAACAGAGGATTTATTTTTCACATATATCACTAAAACTTTGATATCATGTGGTAAACTATATAGACATCATAAATATTACCTTATATATATTCTTTATACAATATATAGAAATAAAATGCACTTCAAGGTATATACAAATGTGCCACTCGGACTCCCACACTTACCTGCCACTTTCACATTGGCTGCATCTACTCTGTTTTTTTAAATATAAAAAAAACCAACAAAGGCAGAGTATTGCAACATCTTTGCATTCTTAAAGACCATATTGGAGGGCTTCTATGTCTTCTTGTCTTTTACAAGGCCCTCAATTGAGCCAATAGCCGTTACCAATGATACAAGAAGTGATAAGAAGCTCAAAGTTTACATAAGGTTCCACTTGAGTGTCCATCGTTGGACCTTTTTCTGTGTAATGTACATCTCTACTGGGAAGTACACCACTAATGGCCAAAACTTCACAGCACCTATAACTCCCAGCATATCATTGAATAATGGAAATAAGATGGCAATGCATGTAGTTGACACCACAAATGCCGTTCTCCAACCTAGTTTCAACAGATTGACTCTGCACAACCCACATAAGGGAACGCTTATGAGAAGTTGGAACTTACTGATTACCTTACTGTTCGGCCATTTATTAGAAATCCAACCTTCAGCGAAAGAAAAAATTGGTTGACAAAACACCTGCAAGAGAATGAGATATTATGCCAATATGGGTGGCATGGACAGTAGTTTTTCAATAAAGTAGCACACAGAGAAAAAGTGATTAGGTGTTTACATAGTGATTATTTCTCCAAGTCATTGTTTTCAATACTACTTTACCTAGCCATTGATTCAATTTGGTCACACTATGAGAAAAATCTTACTTGATATGCTCCAAGAAGGTGAGCCACAATGCATGCATTGGCAAAGTCTACAAGCCAGTAAGGCTCGTAGAATCCAAATCTTGCCAATAAGTTTCCAGGTGTATTTTCTCCGAAGGCTGCATAGCCCAGACAACAACATAGCATAAATAAGGTAGTTGCTATCACTGTCGCCACTGTCGCCAACATATTTTCTTTCTTCATGGTTCTATTTTCAGGGGGAGGAGACTTCAGGGTATCCTACAGAGTTGTTCATTGGAATGAGCCAAATAGTTTTCTGTGCAGCTTCCTGTCTTCCAAAGGATTCATATAAAACAAAGAATGTTAGGGTTTCAGCTATACCTGGATTTCAAGGACAAGTAGAGAATAAGGAAATGCTAATTCAATGCCACCAAGATCTTGTAAGATCTTCCAAACTTTTTGGGCTTGAGTAGCGGAGTTGGCTATGGCGATTCCACCCAGAGTGTCATGAATCACTCCATTTTATAGAGATTTCCCAAGGGTTGTTCCTCATAAGTTTCAAGTTTCAACAGACTAGGGAAGACATAAAATATGATATTTGCAATTCAATATACAATGCCAATAAAATCACGGCTATGGGTTTCGTATTAGAGGTTGAAATTCCATATAGCCTGCCAATGATTGAAAATAATGGAAGAGTGTAGGATAAAATAATACCAACTACTTTGGCGATGTTGAGACCAACTCCTAATGTTGCATATGTAAAGGACATTGTTGCTGCAATTATTGAAAGGAACCATAGTTTATTAAAGTTTGGTATTTGACACAAGATAACTTGTAAAACTCCATAGAGGATCATATATGTGCGCTCTGAAAAATGGCAGGGAAATCCATGTCCATGTTTGTGGTAACAATCTGATCATCTGATTGCTCTGCAATATTCATGGCTTAGAATCTTTTTCAATCCCTTTTATATATTGATATCAATGCTCATTTTAATCTCAACAGAAAATCTTCAGCATTAAACATATACATCATTATGAATTTAAGCATCAAATATAAACATTATTATATATATTGAACGAATATAAACATCATTATGAGTTTGTAAGGATTGATCCAATAAGAATGAAATCAGGAAATGACACCCATTCCTCTTTCATGTACCTTTAATTTCAAAGTGAAATCACATTGATTTTTCAAATCCACAAAGACTGGTGTATGGAATGCTATTTAATTTTTTGTATGAGAGAAATACTACAGATCAATTTGATTTGTTTGTTGGACATTGGGTTCAACATTTTCAGTGAGTTTAGTGACATGTATTAGTAGTCTCTAGAAATCCTAACACTGGCTGTATTAGTAGTCATAGCTGGAAAATATCATTCTAGATATACTCTCTCAGCTTCAAACATTATACAAAGAGCATAGAGTAAAGGAAAGGGGTTGGTTATTCTTAAGGCATAGTGCATGGCTGTCTTTAATTTTATCATTGCTCCAGGCAGGTCTGTGGAAAGTCATTGCTCCAGGCAGGTCTTTAATTTTAATTTTGAGGTGTCTCATGAAATGATCGAGCTCTGGCAAAATAAGGGGCTGATGCTCGTGGGGTTGCAAAATATTTTCGTGTCTGAGGTGTTTCCCAATCATCATTGGCGGACACTACTTTAGGTGTCCCATTGCAGGGAGTGCTGGCTGGCAAAGTAGGACGCAAAGCTGGTGGTTTTGAAGGCAAGGGGAGGGAAGCCCTACGTGTGGAAGCAGTGGGAGTTGAACTTGGTTGACCAGATGGTTGCTGAGATTGTTTTGCTTTACTATTTAAGTTCGGTATTGATCCGATGTTTGGTGAAGGCTCTCCACTGGGCAGCTGCCAAACAATTCAGTATAAGTCAATATAAGCTATAAAAACATGACAGAATTGTGGAAGTAAGTATTCAGACTTACAGATTTCCTGGTTTGAGCAAGATGTGTCTTCTTTGCGGACTCCGCTTTCAGTCTAGAGGTCAGACCTTCTCTATCAGGAGTTCGAGGACTTCCAACTCCAGGAATACCTTTTGTAAGACGAGTTGCTGCTGTTGCAGGGGCATTTTTTTTGTAAACACTAGAATGTTTTTTTTCATTATTATTATCTTCTTTTCTCTCCAGTTTTGGGGCAAGAAAGCGAAGAGAAGATTGCTTATCTAATGGAACATTCTCAGACCACTCATAATTCAAGTTATCTGAATCCTGGACAACTGCATCATTATTTGAAAATATCCGGTTTGGTGATTTCAGTGCTTCCATTCATGTGTAAGACCAATTACCTTCTACTCCAATGTTATGAGAAAATTTATCTTGCAATGCACAACCTCTAGTATTAATATAGTCACAAGGGGGTCCCACTGCACTATTTTGATCACTATTACTGGAACCTTCTTGATCTCTAATGCTGTGGTTTCCATATCTGTTATTTTTTTCAAGACAATATCCATCACCCAGGAATCGATCTGGGGTCAGAGAACGAGTAAAGCCACATTGTGGCATGCATTTTGCAACATAAGGATGAAGGTGAGGATGCCTTAGCAAGTCACGGGCCTGTCAGCAAATAAGGAATTATACAAAAGTTAGATGTGCTAAAAATGCATTTATCCAATGTCCATAGAAATGCTATATGAACCCTATATTTAACAATTACAGGTATCTTCAGAGGATTAGGATCTAGTTGGCCTAGCATAGGTCTAGCAGCAAACCATGAAAGAGGTTCCTCAATATGTGCAGATAAGAATTTGAACCCAAAGAATCTAGTTGCCTCTTCATCAAAAGTGCCCTTAGATCATCTAAATGAATTACTACCACAAATCCTATGAATCAAGTTTGGAATCATAAGAAGGCTTTCTATCAATTACCAAAAGCTGTGAACTCACATCTATATGTCCAATAACACCTTTAAGTCCATGTAACTTATTGTATACAGAAACACAATCCTAATTGTCTTCCCTTAACTCACCGAGTGTACAAGCGGTTCATGATATGCACAGTCCACTTCTTTACTTTCCACCATTCCCAAGACTTCCGTTGCTCTGGGTCAGTTGGTTGTCCCTCAGGAGGAACTGGCCTTTCCAGCATAGCTAAAAATAGGACCATCCAAGCATTAAAGACATTGGGATCAAACAGTTGCTTAGGGACCTCTAGCTGCACAGCAATGTCATCAACCTTAATTCAACATCCAAATCAAATAAGCTATATTCAGATATAAATACAAAAGAGGCTTTTTGGGTGTTGAAAGTAACAGCTTGCATACATAAATGGATGACTAGAAGATTTTGCAGATGAGCTTGATCAGCTCTGCTATCTCTATCATGGGGATCGAAATTTGAACAAGGCGGTTGTAAATGTTAAGTAAAGGAGGAACTTTTCAGCTTCCCACAGGAACAGGCTATTTAGAATCATGGGTATATCATGTGGTACAAAGTGTTATAAATGAGAATGAGGGAGTCACAAACAGAAGCTGGTTTAGTTTATTTCCCTTTTAAACAGGAAAAAAATTTGCCAAAAAGGATTTCCACGCTTGGCAAGATGTGGGACAAAGAGGTGGGTCAGTGGTTAATTTGGAGATCTGTCAAGTGTTCTCAAAGACTACATGCTGCTGAAAAACATGCCTGCACACAGCTAGATAGGGAAGTCAACCAATACCATCTCCCTCAGCAAAGTTACTGAATATTTCAGCATGGACAGACTCCTTTGGATCAAAAACCTCTGTACTCGTGGATATCTAAGCTCAAGTTTTAGCATCATCACCACCTTCATAATCCAATTGATTTCCTCAATCACTTCTGTTGATTGCAGTGATCATCAGATTTTTTCCTCTTGTTATGTAGGATATATTGTGGAGTTTGGAGACTATAAAACATCTCCATCACTCTTTGGAAATTGAAATGTAGATCATTAATTAAGACATGTTGGAAGTGTTGGACATTGGGTTTAATGTTTTTTTGAGTTTAGTGACATGGATTAATAGACTCTAGAAATCCTGACTCTACGGATTGTACTTGAAATTAATAAGTATGGATTTTGGTCTAACAACAATGATGAGTCCAACACAAGGTGATACTAAATCCAAAGCTAGTTATCACATTTTGTTGATTGCTTGGGCAGACCTGGGTTTACTATAATTAATCAACAACACCCAAAACTCACTGGCCCTTTCGGCGACAGACCGCGAAGTGATCTGAAGTCTCACCCGAAGTGAATCTAATGGGTTGGCCAAGACTCAAGTGTCTTGGACCAGGTTCTGCGCATCCTACTTCTTTTCTCTTACTCCTGCGTGCCACTAGGTCAACTAGCTCTACGCACCGCACATCCCCTTCTACTCGCATCACTTTTACCTGTGCGATCCTTAACCCCACGCAAGTCGCACGATTTCCTCTCGCGTCGCACAACTTCCACTTACTCACAATATTCCCAACCTTACCGCATCTCTGCGCACCGTGGAACACCCATCCTCTCCTCAACGCTAAGCCCTCAGCTCGCAGTATCGCGCACCGCAGCTCCTCTGTCGATGCGATACTGCCTCTCTGCGATATCTTACCACTGCGACTTTGCGCTCTTAGCGTTGACTGTGCTGATGTGCGACCTCTACTTCTCAGAACTATATTGTGAGTAACTGGTCATTAGAGACAGACGTAAAGGATTCTTTAAACAGCCTACTAAAATGCTTCAACTTGTCTTTATCCTCTTGCATTATCATGGGCGGAACAATACATACATTCATCTACTGCTACTATCATTACATGCATAATAACCAGTAACAATAAGCAAATACAATCACATTCATACAACACATAACACGCAGATTTAACGTGGTTCACCCCTGGGATGGGAGCTACGTCCACCAAACTGTGCTTCTATTATATATCTTGACGGAAGTTAGCACAGTCTGTTGCACTGCATAGGCAGCGCAAGGTCTCTTCTAGACCTCTGGTCTATCTCTATGTTTCCTTTCTTCCAATATATCCTTCCCTCTCTGTTCTCTCTGTGGATGGTTACATACAGACTCAAATGACTCACAGACAACTAGGTGTCTGAATCGTTACAACGTAGTCTGTCTGACTAATTCCTGAGTCTACAAAATTATCAACTGACCAACTAACTAACTGACTGATTAGCTAACCCTTTACAATACAAAAATGCAAGCTTTTATAGGCAGCCCGAAGGTCGTGCCATTACAACACTGTGGGCCTGTCCCAACAGTAAACCCATACCCTAAATAGTGACAGTCGGTCCTCTCTGTCCTTGAGGTAGCCACTTCCCGTCACACCGCAGCTCTCTGTAGTCTTCCATGCTTCCCGGCACTGACCATGGGTACTATGCACTGCTTCTCTTTCTGTCCTTTGCCTTCAATGCTTGAGCCTCGTCGCTCCTTCTTCTTTATGAGGGTCGCTGAGCCCTCCTGTCTTCCGCCGCTGCCTTCAATGCAGTGGTTGAGCTTTCTTCTCTCGGTCGCTCAGGTACCGTTTCCTTCTTGACTTTTCTATCCCAAAAGTCATGGTTTCCGGCTCTGCTCTCCAACTGGAAACGTGCTACGGCGTCATAGCTCTGCCCTGTCCTTTTTCCGCCAAAACTTCTCTCTTTCCGCCAAAACTAGCAGCTTCTTCTGTAGCTGCGGGATCCTGCTCCAACACATTTCAGGCTTTCCCTGAATCAAGCCCGAATCAAGATCATGATTCGAGTAGGTATCTTATGTATTTTCAAGAAAACAAAATTACAGAGTTTCATCAAGTGGTGGTTTACATATGCCTTGTAATGTACCTTGTGCATAAAAAGAGGAAAAAATGAAACTGGAATGACATGTGCACAACAGTATAACTCACAAGGGTGATCAGGTACCGACCTGCAAGGACATTCATGCCATTCAAGGAAGCTCGGAGAAATGTGCTGCCATCATCAGTTTTCTCAATCTTTGCATGTTCAACAATATCGGTAGCAAGGTTTCCCCAATACTCATTTTCGTCATTTTCTTCGTGAGAGTGTTTGTTCCTTTGAAGGAGAAGCGGTTCCTTTAAACTTGTATTCGAATTCTCCATGACATTCAGTTCAGGCAAGCGTTCGAATGAGTTAAGCAAGCTTTCGTGTTGGAAACTGGAACTTCCTACAAAAGAATGTTTAAAAAAAAAAATGCAAACCCCAGGAATAGCGACGGGGATGCTATACCTTCTTTTTACTAGTTGGAGTGTCAGTGGTTTTTAATGTACTATGTTTCTCAGTTTGCAGACTGCCTTTATCCCTATCAATGTTTTCCTTTAGGCAGTTGTCACCAATTTCAGTTTCATGCTCTGCCGGCATATCATTATCAACTTCACAACCTACCAAGTGAGGATCACCATTAGTTGCATCAATATCATCAAGTTTCAGGTTTACATTATCCTTCACCATTTTCTCACTACACACAAGCCCCTCTAAAACTACAGGCATTATGTGCCTTGTAGCTCTTCTTTTACCTCTTCCCTGTCTCTTTGTTTTTGACTTGTTCACGTCTTTCTCAGATCTGGTGACATTGTTATTTATGTGACTGTTTCCAGGCGGAAAGGATTTAGTTTGTGCAGAATGAAATGAAACATTTTTCTGCAACTCTATAAAACCCACATCTTCCGAATTGTCTTCTTCAGTATGTGCCTTTCCAATTGTCCCAATTCTGGTTTTTTTCCTACCAAATTCTAGAAAACCTGAATCCAGTGGAAACTGAAAATGTACTTTAGATACTTCATGTAATGGCCTTGTAGGGATAATTTCCTGATGCAACTCTTTACTGTAAGTCATATCTTTACCCTCAGAATTATTTTCTATTGCATCCTTCACTGTAGCATCATCACATAATAAGTCACTTGATGCCTGAGAAAATGCATTCCTGCTTCTCTTTGTCTTTGTATTTGATTTACCACTTATTCTCCCTCTTCTCATTTTGTAACAAGAATCAACAAATTCTGAAAATGGAATCTCAATTACCTGTGTTTGTTCTTCTAGTGGACTACAAATATCCTTTCATTGCTTCAAATGCTCATTGCTCACGATCGATTGCTCAACTTCTGGAATGTCAAGTCTATGGTGATCATCAGCAGCTGATTCAGTGAACCTGTCAGACATAATGTTTTCACCGGCATCCTCTATATTCATAGTTGCTATTATGAGTTTGGCTTCATCAAGGGAAGTCCCATTATCAATCTGCATCTTGAACTCTTCAGTAGTTTTAGCTCTTCGTAAGTGATAACCTTACATAATTTTCTTCTCATTTTCAACAGGTCTTTTGACTGTGTGAGATACAGAGAAGTTTAGAGGTTTTTTCCTCCCTAATTCACTACCCAAAACTGTCAATTTATCTTGTTGGTTTATCTATACATTAATCTCCTTATCTGATGACCTGATATGTGTTATTGAACGCTCTTTTTCTATAGACTTATTGGAAGCACCCAAACACATGTTAGCTTCTGATTCTTTTGAAATATTATAATACTCTATTGATCCCACACATGTATAATGCATTTTAGGCTTGCTTCCAGTGAGCTTAATTTGCCAGTTTCAGTGTCATCAACCTGGACCACCGAGCACTCCTTACAAACATTTTCTTCTATTTTGCTAACCGGCAGTGGAGCTAAGTTTGAACTTGGTCGCTCTTTGCATATATTGACAATATGGTTCCAGTTAAATGGGAAACCATGCATGAATAAATGGATTACCTGATAAAATACAAGTTAGAACAAAGATTCTCTAATCAGAACAAAATGCTCCAAAATGAAAAAAGTAACTTAAATCATTTCTCATACTTGGAAAGGAAAACCATTGTCATAAGTGCACTGCTCATATATTGTACCCATCAGGAGAACATCAAGCCCATCAACCATCCTAAGCTTGCATTTCTCCGTCCGGGATTCTATAGGTGTTGTTCTAAATTTATGTGAGTCCAGTAAACTATAACAATGGAAACCACATAAAAATGAATATGGATTACTGTACAGTGTATAGTATATACGATATCAAAGAAGGGAAAAGCACACCAACATGGGCTCCACAAAATGACCAACCTAGTCAGAACCAGAAAGGTTTCCCATGAAACCTTACTCTGATGCTCTGTAGCCTCCAACTGCTATCTGTACTCCATCATCGATGATTCCATTCTCAGGACAGTCTTTAACCACTCTAATCAAAAACCATTTGAATAAATAAGCCTGAATGAAAAAACAAGAAAAGAACACAATCAAAATTAAATATGAATATTAGGTTTCCTTCACAATATTTTGCTTTGAAAGATAAAAAATACATAGGAAATGAATACATGAAATATAACAAAATGGGAGAATCTAATAAATTTGCAATATCTATTTTTTGAGCACCTTGTAGAAGTTGCTGAAGAGATCGCAAAGCAGTTGAAGGGAATGAATACATGTTTCATGAAGCCACTGATCCCCAGAAGCATGCCGATTACCATCCTTTCCTGCATGTCTCACTTGATCAAATATGGGGAACAATACACGATGAAATATGTTCTCCCAGAATGCTGATGAGAATCTATGACCTCTCTCCTTCAGCAGATCAAAAAGCACCTCAAGTGCACAGTTTCTCACTTCTCTCCGAGGATCAGAGGTTAAATCTGACAATCCCGCAAGCATTGGAAACCCATAATGTTCTGTTACATTAGTGTCTGCATCTGTGCCAATAACTTCCACAGGTTTTAAGGCCCCACCTGGAATTAGGCCCTGCAAGCATTCAATATAATATATTAGATACATCGATGACTTAAGAATCTAAAATCGAGTGATCAGCTAAGATTTTATAACTGTCCATAGTGAAGATCCCGCAAAAAATATTATAACTGTAAAATGGTGAGTGTATAAAGTGCAAGCAGATTCCTATTATTAAACATTCTTAAATTCTAATTATACAGGGTTATATTATAACAATGCTTCTTGAAGGAGCTTTTTCATTTGATTTTGTAGTTGCAATGTATGAGACATACCTAACATATCAAGACCAAAAAATACAATAAAGAAGATGATATGAAAAAGTACACAGCAAAATAGAAAAATACCACTAAGCTAAGTCACGTGACACAAGGATAGGGAGGCATAGGGATTCAAGTGTCTGCTATGGGTACGTAGACCCCATAAAACTGGATACATAGAGTACCTTAATAATATATAGAGATATATATAGATATAGATATTAGAAGTGAAATACAGGCATACAAATGTCATCAGGATAGTTGCCATCATTTGAGACAAATCGAATCTTGCAATGCATATTTCATATAGTTTCACATGCTACTAGAGGTTACAGAAATTTGATATTTCATATAGTTTTACAGAGGTTACAGAAATTTGCAATGCATAAAGAGAATTGGCATATTCATAATCCAACTGAGTTTTACATGCTACTAGCTTAAAACACTTCAAAATTATTATTCTGCATAAGAAATATTTCGATCTCACTAATTGAACATCATCAAATGTTAAAGCTTACTTAATGGTTCATAAGTTATAACTAATGTAATCTATAATAATAAAAGGTTTGACTTCTTTAGAAATCAAATAGGTTTTTAATATTCAAAAACAAAAGCCTTAAACTCAACCTCTTTCAACATTCCTTGATAAACACACATCATTCTAGTTTACCAAAAAAGTTTAACACTTGCACTTTATGGTAGTAACTGAAATCTTACTTGCTCTCTCGCTTGAAAACCAAGATGGTTCTCATGGAACCAATCCTCACAGATACAGCACTGAATCATCTCTCCTTGTTTTTCCCCATCTGGGTCAAGATATGGTCTGTGACAGGTACAGTACAAGCCCTTGTAGTTCTGACTGTAAGAATTGTTATGATTTTTGGTGTCTTTGTCTGGAATAAGCTTACAAGAGATACTGCCAAACTTTGAATTCCCACAGTCACATCTAAATCATCTTCTCGTCCATAACTCTACCACCTTGCCCAAGACAAAATGAGTGAGTATGGCCAAAAGGAAAATAGAATGCATTTAGCTGAAACATATACTAAGAAGCCATATAATATTGTAGCCTCATTATATGTTGTACTAATAATAACCACACATAATTTTATAAACATGCATAGATTGTATAAATGGTATGCCAATTCTGCCATAAAATAAGGTCCAAGCTCTACCTCTAATAGTAGGCCTGGGGCTAACTTAGCACGTGATCCACAGAATTTTGAAGAACAAAAATTACTCCCATTACAAAGTTCCATCCAGAGTATGTCTATTTTTGAAGGCTGTGTGCAGACCACAAAAGAGTAGCTGCTGACTTCTGAGAGAAATCATTATTGCACAATGATAAAAGTGGCCCCTCGAGTTTTATATATGTGAGATGCACATCTCGTCAAATTCAAAGCTGGGCTAGGAAGTGGTACTAATAATATAGCTGAACTTATGGCTGTAAAACTTCCTTTAATGTTTGAGTCCAAAAAAGGTGCACATGTCCTACAAATTTTTGGTGATTAACTTGTCCTTATTAAGTGGACGAATGAAGTAAATGACTTGAACAAATACAATCTCAGGCCCATATATGAGGAGATACAACTTGATTAGACTACATTTAATGTTCTTCCTTAAATGATGTGTACAGAAAAAGGAACATGGATGCGGATGGTTAATCAAAAACTGGGCTGCACATCGATGCTGAGACTTGGCACATTCAGGAAGAAGTGGATGGACAAATAAATGAATATTTTCATGTTCCATTTGTCTAGTTTCATTATA
>LPNX010280074.1:82078-109852 GCA_001517045.1 Pseudotsuga menziesii
CAAATTTTTGAATGCAAGTTTTCACAGTGGTTCAATATTGAGATGTTTGTTTTTGGATTTCACTGTATTGTGGTTAGCCCAAAACCCTAAATGACCTCAATCTCCAAAAAAGAAAAAATTGTGCGGTGCTCTGGTGTGCTAATAATCAAGCAGTCCTATAATCGCTTGCCTGTGATGGTCTAGAAGACAAAGGCTGACACTACTGGTGTAAACCATGCAAGCACTGAACATTTTCTGTGAATGAATGTGCCTGTCACCATTCTTGTGCCACAACAGAAAGTGCAAAACAAATTCAGAATAACAACACCACAGGCGCAGATGATGGTTCAATTGGGAAGCCATTTTCACATAAACAGAACAAACTGAGGAACTGAGAACCAGCCTTGACATCATAGAACTTGATGTAGAAGCATGACTTGGGTACATTGACTTTGCTCTCCAGTGTGGCGGCAATGGCTGCGCTGATCTTCTTGTTGGTATCGGACCCCAACCCTCCAATGAACACCAATTCCCCATACACTGCCGGTTCCTGAGTACCCAGAAATGAAATCGCTACTGACCCTTTCAGCTGCCAAAACATAATGTTAAATACATTAAACCCCCAATTAGCAATATTGACAAAAGGAGCAATTCAAAATTATTCTCTGAGATTCAACATTCTCTGCATGTGAGATCACCAGGAATTCTCTGAGATTCAAAGTTCTCTGCATGTGAGATCACCAGAAAATAGTACAATACTCTAGGTAGTTTCAAGACTTGCTGGTTAATAAGAGAGGGAGCAAGTTGGTGAGCAATGAGACCAGGAGGCCGCAGGTCTTGCTTCCCTCTCCCTCCCTTTTTCTAAATCCCGTTGTCGTTTTAAAAAATCTCTCTATTTTGTTGCAAATTAGTGATACCATTTACATAGTACTTTGTTTTCTTAAGTCAAACATAAAAATAAGCTAGCTAGATGGAATTAGATTAGTGACATTGAATTAAATGTAAATAAATATATTAAAAAAATGAAATTTAAGGTGTTACTTATTCACTATTAACAAGGCTAAAAGATAATGCACTAAAATAGTTTATTAAGTTTATTTCATTTTAACATATCTTCTTTATATATTAAAAAATTTATGCTTAAATTTTATGTACAGATTTCATTTGTTGTTGAACAATGAATTTATGGCACAAAGTCCCAAAGGATATCTTCATCAAGATCACATACTAGGCAGGTGGAAATATTTGACCCCATGAGAATAAAGGAAATTGAGTTTGCATAGAGGATAATAATTGCAACCAATAACAAGGTAGTAGGCGGGAATAGATAGAAGGAGAAAGAGAGGGAAAGAGGGGATGAGAGAGTGGAGATAGCATTGCAATTCCTACCCGCTATCTTCCAGGCGTGGATACAATGACAGCTAGGCATCGATACAGCGACGGCTAAGAGTTCAGGCGTGGATACAGCGATGGCTAAGATTCCAAGTGTGGATACAGCGACTGCTAAGAGTCCAGGCGTGGATACAGCGACGGCTAGGCATGGATACAGCAATGCCTCGTTCTTGTTACATCGGATTTTACACCAAAAAGTAAGAAACGTGGAAAACCTCCGTGGAAAAATCCGCGCTTTTGTACTAGTGTAAAGTAGCAGACTCAATCTGGGAGAAAGGGGTGGCAATCTTCAGGAAAAACCATCATCATAGGGGATGAATAGACATCACCATAGCATATTGTCCCATGAATGGTTCTAAAAACAAAATTGTGAACCGCCTGTGGGAACTTCTGCCTGGTTTCATCTTATGGGAAATTTGGAAAACCTAAAACAAACATACCGTTGAGAACAAAGCTAGAAAACAGGGGGAGATATGGAATTCAATAGAATCTCACCTGAAAGAAACTATATCACTTCAACAATGGAAGCACGGGGAATACTCTGCTGAAGTAAATGCGCGAATTATTCTATATCATCTAGGGCTTAGGGAATTACCTCCCAACAATTCGATTTCTCGATCAGTTCCAACACCTGTTTCTAGCCAAAACTCCTGGTCTGCAGCTCCTGCTAGATATTTTAAACTTAATGTCGATGGAATGGCTAAAGGCAACCCTGGTCCCACTGGTTATGGGGGAGATATTAGGAATTCGAAGGGCGATTTAATCAATTTTTTCTAGGGATCCATTGGGAGCAACACTAACAACATGGATGAACTTGAAGGCCTTATCAATGGCTTGAAATGGGTGCTGCAAACTGGGAATAATCCCCTCGTGGCGAAGGGGGACTCTCAGATCATTATCAACTTAGCACGTCGGCTTCAATCGGGCGCCTCAACGGCCCAAGTTTCCAAGAACTGGAGATGGGAGGGCCGATTAAGCGCTATCAGGGAAAATCTCAAGGGACAAGAAGCCATTTTAATTTTGCATGTAAAACGAGAGAGTAACAAGGTGGCAGATGTTATGGTTAATGTAGGAGTGGATAGCAGCATGTCTTTCCATGCAGAGGACAGCGATGACAAAGGAAAGAATCAAACCATTTGGAAAATATGCTTGAAGTTGGCAGAGGACGAAAAGGATGGTTGTGGTAGCTCGTACATCCCCCTTAATCACTCCCTCCCGATGCATGCGAGTGACAGTTGTCATCAAAATTTAGTGGGAAGACAAATGGGTGCCGCGTCGACTCCATGTAGTAGGCCCTCGAATGTCTCGGTGGCTAATGTGGCAAATCTAGAAAGTTTTCGATCACTAGATGGGGCCAGAGTGGTGCATGCCTAAACACACGGTAAATGTATGACACATGTGGAGGAAGCGAAAGGTCAGTTCGACTACAGGATTTCGGATCGGCTTTATATCCATAGGTAGTGACTCTTTGCTTTTCGATCTGTGGGAAGAATGGTGGAGAGGACAAACTTATTCTGTGCTCACCTTTGAGGTGGTAGGAATGGTTAATTTGCCATATTTCCGTATCATCTTGCCCCCTGTGAAACCTAAGGTGGTGAATCATTCACACATGGTGAGAGATCTGATGGAGTGGAGGGAATGGCAGAGAATTATGGCGAGCATGCACAGAGTTAAGAGGAATGTCTGTGATCGGGAGAATTCGGAGGAGTAGGGATCTATAAATTCAGGCTCGGAGGTGAATAAGGTCCCAAAAAAGGCATTGTTTTTGTTTCTCTTGCTCCCCAATGCTCACCTTTGTGCTTTTACCATGTCGATTTTATGGAGGGATTGTAATCGTGCGAGAGGTCCCAACAAGGGAGAAAGCCACAATGAGGCTTCCCCTAGTGCCATGGATGATTCTACACCTTCAAAGGGAGGGGACCCGATAGCATAAAACCTCAATTGGGGTGATCAGTACATGGCGGAAATGCCCGCGGCTATAGAGGTGTTCATCGCCACTCCGGAAATTGACCTCCTCCAGGAGTTTGAGGCCATTATGGGTCATCCTTTGCTACCCAATCCCTTCTGGACAGCTCGAATATTGCTTGCCTAGGACATCCAGGAAAATATTCAGACTTCCGAAGGAATCCATGACGCTTTGGACATCATTAGGCACGGGAAATAGGAGAGTGCTACGGGTTTTTGTCTCCTTGAGCAGATTGCTTAGGATATGCTGGTTAGCCCAAGGTTTGGAGATACCACACTGGTGAATACCTGTATGAATTATCCTGCAAGCAAGATGTCGGCTCCTCATAAGGATCAGTTTCAAGACCCCAACAGGGTGGCTAGAAGCTAAGGCAAATCTTTCTGGTGGGGGGCACTTCTCTCTTTGGTTTTTTGCTATTTGCTGATCTCGACCAACTACTATGTCGGTTCTCTTTGTTTTTGTGGTATGGTCATCTTTGATACGAATTTCTTTGTTAATATTCAGGAGGATAGTTAGTTTCATCTAATGCTCTGCTTTGTTTTTGTTTCAGGTGGGAACCAGCCCTTGCGGCTCCCGTATGTTCTGCATGTTGTCTCAGTCACATGTATGCTTGAAGCCTTGTTCATTTTTTGATAGGTCATGTAGGCTTTAACAAGCTATGTCTCACTCCAGCCAGGGGTCCGTTTTTTAAGATCCCTTGTATATTTTCACTATGTAACATCTTTTTGTACTATAATAGATCTTTACTACTTACTTACCAAAAAAAACTATTAAAAAACCATATTTTAATAGTCATATTTCATAGTCCCTTAATTTAAAAACCCTTTTTTAAAACCTTGCAATACTATCCTAAATGAAAACATTAAATTGTTTTAAACCTAATGATTACATACATTTTAATGATATCCTAAATATAACTTCAAGTCAGATATAGTATCATGTTAATATGGTTCTCACTTATTGAGTAGATTAAAGTATATTAGTATTCAAAACATCTACCTCATACATGGTTTTAAAACCATGTGTAAGGCCCTCCTAAACCATATACAATAAAACCATGGGTTGTTTAGGAGGCTTTGCACATGGTTTTAAAACTATTTGCAAGGCCCTCCTAAACCATGTACAATAAAACCATGGGTTGTTTAAGATTCCTTGCACCTAGTTTTAAAACCTTTTGCAAGGCCCTACTACACCATCTAGAATAAAACCATGGATTGTTTAGGATGCCTTGCACATGGTTTCAACAATTTTTTGTTGATAATTAGTTAATGGGTGCTCGCACGAAGTTGGTTCCACTTTTTAGTGCCACTTAAGAAATTAGAAACACACTTTCGAAGTGAAAATCAAGAACGCATATGCGTTATTGATGGTACGTTCAGAATAACCCGAGCCCAAACACAAGGCTAAGGTTTGTAAGTAAGTATCGCATATGCATTTTGTAAATGTTAAATATCGCATATGCGATATTTAACATTTACAAAACACATATGCGATATATATCGCAAGTGTGATATATCGCATATGCGATATTGAAAACTAAAAAAAAAACAAAATAGATGCCGCAGGCATCAAATTTAGCATTTACATAGTCAAGGATCGGGAGAGCGAAAAAACGCGTGGGTGAAATAACGGAGAGGCGATTTGTGTTTTAGCTTTTGGAGGTCAATTTCAAGGTCGAGTTGGAGGTGGATTGGCTCCAATGGTAGGTGAATTGTCTTGTCCATTTCAGTTAGTCTTCAATTGTTTATTGTTTTCCATAATTTCATAGTTTTTATATTATTTTAAACAAATTTAATAAAAAAAATGGAATGAAATCAAAGAATGATTAAGTAAAACAACTTGTATTTTTTTGTTTAAATTTTTACAGATAACACAAATCAACAAGACAATGTGGAAAACCCACCACAACCTAACCCACAAGACAATGTCGAAAACCCACCACAACCTAACCCAAACTTGGAGGGGGAACAAGATCGAAACTCACAGATTATTGCGAGTTTGGCATCATTGAGGTGCCTTAGCTCATCTATTAGAGGGGGGGATCATTTGAGAGAGTCTTTAGCCAATGCATTGGACACAATAAAAAACACAATTTTCAAAGCCCAAGGAGCTCTATACAACATTATCTCATACAGAGAATCTAAGAGGCAATACTACTCCCATTGATTGAGTTATAAAGACATCAAAGCCCTTAAAATTACAAAAGACCAATTATTTTCATTATTCTGGGACCCTAGCACCGGATTGGTTCCACCCACCAGTTGAGCACACATTTCCATAGACTGGTGCATTGAACCAAATATAAATACCAATTGGATGGATCGTTGTTATATGGTCTTTGACTGGTGGATCGTTGCACTAGCCGCATCATCACATTTTTTCAGGTATTTCTTGCTTTTGGGGTAGCGGGGTCCATCAAAAGTATTCCGAGTGGGTACTCGTTGGATGCGAAATTTAATTCCGCATCCAATGAGCTCTCCCAATCGAAATTTGAGTAAAAACACGGGGAGATATGTCGAAAATACAAATAAAAAAGTAATTTTTTTCTTTTCTTCGTCCAAAATTAATAAATATTATTTTAATATTTTAACTATTATTTTATTAATTTTTTTTAGGAGGCCCATTTTGAGTTGAAATTTCCTCTAATGGGTAAATTAACTTACAAAATTTGGTTTTTCTGTAGTCTCCACTGATGCGACTTATCCCTCTTGTTCAACGATGGGGATCACCAATGAGCAATCGAAAAAGAAAGCTAGACTTCTTCGAAGACATTGGTAGTGGCAGCGGAAGGGGGGATAACTAGAATAAATGTATAGGGGGCATACATGATGATGGTGAGGGTGATGATGATGATTATGAGGATGAGGATGAGGATGAGGGTGATGATGATAATGAGGAGGAGGAGGAGGATGAGGGTGATGATGATGATGATGATGATCATGATGATGATGATGAGGATGAGGGTGATGATGATGAGGAGGAGGAGGAGGAGGAGGAGGAGGAGGAGGATGAGGGTGATGATGATGAGGAGGAGGAGGAGGAGGAGGAGGAGGAGGAGGAGGAGGAGGAAGATGATGATGATGAGGATGGTGATGATGATGACAATGAGGATGATGAGGATGATGATGGTGATGATGATGATGACGATGATGATGATGATGATGAACAATGATGAGGAGGAGGAGGAGGAGGAGGAGGATGACTATGATGAGGGTGATTATGATGATGATGACAAGGAGGAGGAGGAGGAGGATGACTATGATGATGATGATGAGGATGAGGGTGATTATGATGATGGTGATGATAATGATGATGATGATGAGGATGAGGGTGGTGGTAATGATGATGATGATGAGGATGAGGATGATGGTGATGATGATGAGGATGAGGGTGGTGGTGACGATGATGATGATGATGATGAGGTTAATGATGAGGATTATGAGAATGATGATGAGGATGATTATGGTGATGATGATGATGATGATAATGATGATGCAAATGGTGATGATGATGATGACGATGATGACGATGAGGATGATGATGGTGGAGATCATGATGACAATGATGATGATGATGATGATGGAGGATTATGGTGATGATGATGATGATGACGAGGATGATGATGATGATGATGACGATGATGATGAACAATGATGGTGATGATGATGAGGACGAGGATGATGACTATGATGATGATGAGGAAGAGGATAATGATGATGAGGATGACAGTGATGATGATGATGATGATGATGATGACCATGATGAAGTTGATGAGGATGAGGGTGATGATGATGATGGGGAGGAGGAGGAGGAGAATGAGGATGATGATGATGAGGATGATGAGGATGAGGGTGATGATGATAATGAGGATGAGGGTGACGATGAAGATGATGATGAATAATGATGGTGATGATGAGGAGGATGATGACTATGATGATGATGATGAGGATGAGGGTGATGATGATGATGACGATGACCATGATGAAGCTGATGAAGATGAGGATGATAATGATGATGATGAGGATGATGAGGATGAGGAGGAGGAGGAGGAGGAGGATGAGGGTGATGATGATGATGATGATGATTAGGATGAGGGTTATGATGATGATGAGGATGAGATTGATGATGAAGATGATGATAAACAATGATGGTGATGATGAGGAGGAGGATGCCTATGATGATGAGGATGAGGATGAGGATGATGATGAGGAGGAGGAGGAGGAGGAGGAGGATGAGGAGGATGATGATGGTGATGATGATGATGACCATGATGATGATGATGAGGATGAGGGTGATGATGATGATGATGAGGATGAGAGTGATGATGATGAGTAATGATGGTGATGACGAGGAGGATGATGACTATGATGATGATGATGAGGATGAGGGTGATGATGATGATGATGATGACCATGATGAAGCTGATGAGGATGAGGGTGATGATGATGATGATGACGATGAGGAGGATGAGGATGATGATGATGAACAATGCTAGTGATGAAGAGGAGGATGATGACTATGATGATGATGATGAGAATGAGGGTGATAATGAAGATGGTGATGAACAATGTTGGTGATGAAGAGGAGGATGATGACTATGATGATGATGATGAGGATGAGGGTGATGAGGAGGATGAGGAGGAGGAGGATGATTAAAAGAACACGATAACTATAACAATGTTGATTAAAGTCACCTATATCCTATCGACAAATCATCACTAGCGGCTTGTAGTGAGAGCGTATGTTGATCCATCGGTACTTGTTTTGCCTTTTTCCCATCCAAAAGAGCTACCAAACAAGAATTCTCATGACTTTATAACGTTCTTTGAACGCTGACACAAATCAATCTTCAATCTCTCTGTTAATGTTGCAAATTTTCCCTTGAAGTTGAATAGATCGAAGGATGGGAAAAATTAGTGTTTTCTTGGATGCACAGCCCATGGCTTCATTCACCACCCTATTTTTCTTGGATGCACATCCCATGGCTTCGTTCACCACCCTGTTTTCTTGGATGCACAGCCCATGGCTTCGTTCATCACCCTATTTTATTAGATGCACAACCCATGGCTTCGTTCACCATTAAAAAGAGGAACTATTTGTGTCGATCATAGTGTTTTCTAAATGTTATTATAATGGGATGAGGATGCCATTACTCTTTTTTACTCTCATACCAAATTAGTTAAGAAAAAATGCATATGCGTTATAGATTTCTCATATCACATATGCAATATGAATAAGCTATAACCCATATGCGTTATGTGCTATTTTAAAATTAAAATAATTGGCAGGAATAAGGTTTGGTACTAGGTTCGAAAATAGCTTCAGACTACCGAACCTATTGGCTAGGACAAATAAACCAGGGCTATTGCTTGTCTTTTAGAACTCTATCCATATGCTTACTTTAGATGGCATGTTTTGCTATGACATACACAATATTTTTATATGAAAATAAAGGATATTGTAGAGTACAATCTTACGATTTTGAATATGTAATTTTTTCCTTCAAAACTATGTTTTATTTATCTATAATTATTTTTCTAAATGACACACGTCAGTTTTTGAAAATACATACATCGATTGTTTGTTATATAACTTTTGATTTCCATCACCATTTCTCAATAAAACTGTATGGTGCACTAGACGAGATCAAGCTCTACGATCTTATATTTAGAAATCAAGGATTTCATTAGATTTTTCCCTAAAGTGTTGCACCCCCACATAAGGTTTTAATTTCAAGCTTTTGTGAATTCAATAATTAATAATAATAATAAAAAAATTCATGAAAATTCTGAATAAATAGTGTTGCACTATTCCCATATGTCCTTTATATGTCTGCAAGGTTTTATCCCAAATTGACATCATTTATCTCATATATTAGTGCACCCCCACAAACATATATGTTAAGATCTGCTGAAAATTTGAAAACCCACTTTCACGGAAAATAATTTTATAATCATTTACGCAAATTTTCTCTGCATAAATGCTATATATTATGAAAACTGATTAACTTTCTTATATTTTCTCTTTTTACTTCATCTTCAAATAAGTTATGGAAGTACCCCTAATTTTCACCTAAAGTCAGAGTTTTTCGTTCATTCCAGTATTATGTGGCATCTAAAGTGTCTTTAAAGGAGTCCATGATTGTGCATCATCCCTAATTTATTATTATTTTGTTAGGTATGAACATTACAACATATCCTTATTATTTTGTTAGGTATGAACATTACAACATATCCCCATATTGAATTGTTTATCTCGCGCACATTGGTTTTGGGGGATAATTAAAATTTTTATTTTTTATTATTAATTTCAATTTTTCGTAGGCTAACATGTTGGGTATAAAATTTATTATTATTTTATTAGAGTGTCACTTACAAACACAACATCTCTCCCATGTTGGGCTAGAGAGCACCTCTCTCCATGCAATAAAAAATATTGGTAGACATAATAAAAATAAAATAAATATCAAAACATAATAAAAATGCCAATTATAAATTCATATATGAAGCTTGTTGAGGTTCACACTTCCTCAATTCCATTTCCCAAATCTCTATTATTACAATTACAATCTATTCATTAACCAAATCTCTATTATTACAATTACAATCTATTCATTAATATTTTTATTTATTATTTAGCAAAAAAAAATTTACATCAACCCCAATCCTTGTTTTAACTTTCTTTTAAAACAAAATTTCTTTTCTTTGGAAAAATTTAATATTTATTTATTTTTCAATAAATCCAACAATATGGATTGATACTACATATCATTAATAACCTAATACAAACATTACCTTCCTTTTGTATAGGTAATAATAGTATTAATACAATGTCATAATAATATCATATTAATTACCAAAAATATTAATTGCACAATCAAATATATGAAGTAATAACCTTGCATATAATCACAATAATGTGCATTGTGCACCCATACCACTGAGCATGATAATCTATAACAAGCTTTTCAGCTACACATATTGTGTTGAAAATGCTATTTTAATAACAAAATGGGTGGGCTGGTTCTATTAAATTATATTATATATTATTTAGTAGTGAGCAATAATGTGCAAGTGTGCACCCATACCACTCAGCATGATAATCTTTAACAAGTGTTTCAGTTACACATATTATATTAGAAGATGCTATTTTAATAACAAAATGGGTGAGCCGTTCTATTAAATTCTATTATATATTATTTAGATAAAAGTGAATGAAATTTAGTATAATGGATATTAATTTTTTTTTAATATTATTTAAAAAACATAAATACCATATCACTTTTTTAAATATTGTTTAAAAACCATAAATACCATGTCACTGATAAACATCGCTGGATAATGCTGCTATTTATATCTCGGTAAAACTGTATCATAAAGATTAATCCAATATGCATATCGAAGACAAATTCCATGCTAAAGCATGCGCAATTAAAAATATCCAAAATGACTTATAATTACCGGGACACCTTTCAAACAGATTCAATTCAAATCTCCACGGTTGCAGCAGACAGACCTAAACCTGAAACCTTTAGAGGCAGGTAGAATTTAATAAACTCTTGAGTTGACGGGTTGAACAAACCACAAAACTGACGCTGTAGAGTACGCTTACGACCTCTTAACCTAAGACGCTTACTCATAAAAATATGGCCGCGCCATTCTGCAGTACAAGGAATCCACATATTCATATTTGTAGGAAGAATAATCTGAGAAATCCAATCGTTTATCTGAGCATCATATTTCATCACCTGTCGTTCATAGATAGTATACAACTGATCAGAAACAACTACGCACGATTGCAACGATGGTGCTAACCGCCACAATATATTAGTCACGGTTTCCCACACACCCGTTTTTGGATCAAAAGATTCTGAGTTGTATCGATTGAATACTCGATTGAATACAATGAATTTATCTTCTAGAAAAACTCCATCACACTCTCCTATAGGTTGGATCATTGGACTCAGAATTTCCCACGTGTTTTCTTCCACATTGTAAGCCTCTGCTGCCGCCACCAACGCATTATGGTTGTCTCTGCCTCCCGCAACGTAGATAAGTCCAGTGGAGGAAGATACAGAGCAGCCGAAAGCGGACCTTAGCGTGGGCATGTCAGCTCCTCGGCGCCATTTGGCAGAGACGAAATCATAAATGAATACTGTCTTCAGTATTTCGTTGGTTTCTTGAATTTTTCCGCCGATCAGAAGTAGCTTTCGATTAACACAGACGCACATGCAATGCCCAGGTATTCCAGCAAGAAAGTCGGGATTGGGACGTAGCGTTGCCCAGGTGCGCTTCACAGGTTCAAATACTATTATTCGCCTGGTAGTCGGAGCTCGCTTTTCCCACAAATACTGAATCATACATATCAAGTGCTCACTTGTTCCAGAGGTCATTCGGTCCTTATAGAACTCGGGCGTACTCACTACATCCCTCCATTGTTTGCACACAAGTTTGAGATTAAAATGGGATTCATACGGCACTCTGAGCAAGATCATTCGGATGATCTCATCTGGAAGAACAGAATTAAGATCGGGAATAGTCTTATTCAACCTCTTTGACCTGCGTCGCATGATATTGGGATTTACCTGAAATGAAACAAAAGATGAAGAGTACAGAATTACAAAAATCTTCTTTACATTTTAGAAGATCATTTCAGAATCTACTAATAAAACTATATCGGAATCGTTCTATTACTAGGATTTACATAGAAAACTACAATGATTTTTTTCACCTGTTCTTGCCGCAGTGCGAACCTCTTTGAGCTCCGGAGCATGATTTTGGGTTTTTCCTAAAATGAAACAAAAGGTGAAGATTCGCAGATCATTCTATTATTAGAATCTACGAAGAAAATATAACAATTTCTTTTTTACCTTCTCTCCCAGCAGTGCCGACCTCTCTGATCTGCGTACCATGATCTTGGTTTTTACCTGGAATGAAATAAAAGGTGAGGAGTTAGAATTACAAAAATCTTCTTTACAACATGCAAGATAATTCTAATTTTAAAATCTGCTAAGAAAACCATAACTATTGTTTTTCTTACCTTCTTATCCGTGACGAGGACTAATTTGAAGGGTAAATTGTGAGCTGCTCGTTAAATAACAAGAAAAGTCTACCGTTATGAAAAATTGGCGTTCAATAAATTTTGAATTGCCAAGAAGGCTTTGGAAAACTGCAACGTTATAAACAAAAAGTGAACGTTGGAAGAGGATTTTGACCCACTTTAAAAATTCAGTTTCAATTTCATGAAAACGTGAGCGTTATAAAATGTGAACGTTGGAAATGACTTTGAACTCATTCCAAGAAAATGTAGCGCTAAACGGGCAGTGTTTTGTCCTATGCTACAAACACCTTTCCCAAAAATAGCTTCAGATAAAGGTGTTTGTCATATAAAGAAATAGCTTCAGATAAAGAAATGCCATGTCAACTAATCACACCTTAAAGAAAAGTAGTGATTAATATAGGAACACCAATATATTGATTTTGAGTATATATATGAGCATACAACACACCAACTAATAATTGATGTACTAGACACTTAGCTTGGCAGGGTTTAATTCAATTGAAATAAAATAGCCACAGTTTATTGAAAAATAACTGCAATTTTAGGATATTCTTTTTATTCGGCTAGTATTGAGAGTTCCCTTTTCCCATAAATACTAAATGATACATATCAAATGCTTACTTGTTCCATATGCCATTCCATCCTTATAGAAATCAGCCGTACTCACTACATCCCTCCATGGTTTGCACATAAGTTTAAGATTAAAATGTGATTGATACCACACTCTAAGCAAGATCATTCAAATGGTGTCATATGGAAGAATAGGAAGATCGAGAATAGTCTCATTCTCTCAGAGCAATGTCTTTTATGAATTATTATAATCCTACCACCATTAACAGCCTAAGACTTGGCCTATAATGAAAATAAAAGTAATACTTAACAATTCAAAAAAGAATCACTTCAATATATGATTCATATGACACTATAGTGATGCACATATTTTAAAGTCTTATGATCAATTTACTTGTGTTCAAAAGTTAATGAGTCCTTCTTTCTTTGTCTTAGGTTCCACTTTGTATGCTTATCTTGTATGGTTTCATCATGTTTTTATTGTTTTTAAACCTTCTCCCTCCAACCCTATTTTGATGCGAGGGTTTATAAGGTTTAGGTCTTACTTAGCTTATAATAGCTAAGGCATTGTTAAATTTATATTAATGCAGCTTCCTTCAATGAAATATTATCCCACCTCAGCTATGCTTAACTTAAATGTCATATGAAAATTCCCAATGCAAATATGGTAAAACTAAAACCCCTATACACTATGCGTTCCTAAGAAACTAAAGGTCCATAGTAACAACCACTATGGCGAATAAAGGGGATTAAGGTAATAATAAGAACGCTCTCATACTATAGAGAGTAGGTATGAAAAATCTGAACCACGTGGAGGTAGATTAAACACGCCATCTGAAGGGTTGTGGTGCTTTCTAGCTAGATTAACGAGTAAACCCTAAGTGAAAAGAAAGCAGGTTTAACTTCTGTGTATTTTCTGCATTGTGAAGTGATGCAGAGAGCCGAGGGATCTTGTCCCTTCCAGCCACGATATGCAAATGACCACGCGATACACGGTGAACGTTTTCATCACTGCCTTCGTTTCTCTTGGGAAAATATTTTCACGGAAAAGGTCTCAGCCTCCCACTGGTTGCTTCGTAGAGATAACCAGGGTAAGTTGTATCTTTCGCACATTTCTTTTCAGTTTCCTGCATTTTAATTTATAATCTTGTAAGGTCAAAGTTTTACTCTCTGCTTTGTTTCACTAGTAAGTGGTTTGATAGGAGTTGCTTGGCTTGGAGGAGTGAGCTTGGTCGAGGGTAACCGACATGGTAGGTCATGGTAAGACCTAGCTTCCTTTGAACCCCACGGTCTAACATGTGAATGCTAAGGAAAAAAAGGGTAAAAGTTTCTATGCTTGGGTTCTTTTGGAGACTCGAGGATTTGCACACACCTCCTTTTGTTTTGATGGTATAATCTATTGTGTTTTGATAGAGATTTAAGCAGTTTAAACGCCTCTCAGCTAAAATTCTGTGGGTATACTCTCTTAGATAGTAAAATTATATAGACTTTGTTATTTTGTTTATACTTTAAAGCCCCTAATAAAATTATGCAAAGTTTGTTTGGATCTTTGGTTAGATCGAATCTACCAATGTGTTAGTTGTGGGTTTCCGTTATTTAATAAAAAATTTGGTAAATAAGCCCTACATGCTTCGAAGCCTTGACTTGTGCTAGCAATGCTTAAAAATGGATGGTTGTTTGGTTTTATAGTTATATCAAATCTTTCATTTCGTTAATGTGGAGTGTTTACCATAAATCATTTTTGTAAAAGATAATCCTTTCGGCTCTAAGCACAGTGACACTTGTAATTATTAAAATCATAAGCCTTTAGACTATGTGAAGTAATACTTGAATAAATTATGAGTATATTAATCCTTCTAGTTGTATGTTTTTTATACTAAATACTTCACATATATTTTTATTTATATGACTCTGGAACATAGATTTATTTTTTAGGAGGTTAATAATTTTTACGCCATTTAGTTATGAGTAAACCCTAACTGCAAAAATAATTTTTTATTTAGTTAAAACTATGATAGTTCTATTTTAACTATTTCTTTAATCCTCGAAAGGTTTACAAGAAAACTAAAGAATGCTAGTCATTTCTAACTATGTACTACACTTAAGAGTAGGTAAAGCTATATATATATTATATAATATTATAAGATAATCTATCAATTCTACTATGAAATTATGTGTAAGTAGTAGCATCCATTAAATCATAATTTACAGGAAATAGAAATACTTTCCTACGTTATTACAGAAACAAATAATAGTTTTTGGAAACTTTCAACATTCATAAAAATCCTTAACAAATAAATATAAAATAATTTAAAGATAACAACAAGTAACAATATAGAACCTTTAAATTTTCAAGTGGACAAACACCCAAAGAATATCATTCCTCCTATGTGTCTCTTGAATCTAACCAAGATTACTTACTTTAGGACCCTCGAGCCTGTTCACTGAACCACTAGGAGGAATATACTATGTAGAAACATGTTATGCTCTCTATGTAACTTATCATTAACACTTTCACTCAACACTCTAGAATTTCACTTTAGCTTTCCCCTCATCGAAGTCCTCTTGTTTGCCTAACTTTTCAGTTTCGAGCAATCCACAAGGATCTAATCTCTAGAATGTAGTGAACCTCCTTTTCATTCGATGGATATATATATGCTTCTGTGGGTCTTTGGGTTTTTTTTGTAATTTAGTTATCCACCTCCTCACTTCCTCCTTTTCTGGGTACATGACCATAATTATAGGGAAGTTGCCTCTTATAACAACTAGAAAATGAATGTTGTTGCTGCCATTTTTCATTTTTTCCTTCTCCACCAAATCATTCATCCTAGTGGGTCAATGAACACTCTTCAACAATCCTATTTGGATAGGTGTCTCTTTTTTTAATTATTAAATAATAATATATTTCAATTACAGTCATCTTTGACCATCGTTGGTCAACAACATAAAACTTTACAATAACACTTAGAGTAATGTTTTTTTTTAGAAAATAAAATGTTTTTAGTTCTAGGTGCATTAGAAAAACCCTCTCTTATGTTCAACATCGTCCTCAATGTTGCTTAAATATCATATGAGTCTTCGTGGAACAAAATTGGATATGCCTCCCGCATATGACTCTCCAATTCCTAGGTTGCTTCATTTAGACATGTAATATCGCTCTTACATACCTCTAAATACTTTGTAATTGTGAAAGTCTATTGTACTTGATTCTGGTGAGGAGATCAAGGCCAAGGCCCCACTAGAAACAAGACCGAGAAATCTACATGAGTTAATTACCTAAGTGATAAACTTAGGAGACTTAAGTCCTTGATGCAACTTAAGGAAAGATAACTAAAACCACTCGGGATTAAAGCGAATGGTCAAGGAGCCATAATTGGATGTCGTAATCTTACATATCATCTTGATTATAGAAGTGTTAGAGATAAGGATTCTCCCTATAAGGGAATCCTACGTCGCTGAAAATTTATCCCAACTAAGCCTAGTTATTTGATCTTATTATGATTAAGCCATGATAGAGGGAGTTGCGATCATTTTAACATCAACATAAAAGAGTCAAGGAGTTAAAAGAGAAAAACAACCTAAGGAATTAATTGTCAAAAGAACTATAGATCGTATCCTCCTTCAAAATAGAAAGGAAGATATTAACTTCAACATACCTTATTTAATGATTAAATGGTGATATACCATCTACCTAAGCTAATATATAAAAACTTATATTATACTTGACATATATTGGAGTAAGATATGGATTAAATTATATATAGGTGTTTATATGTGTGTGTGTGTGTGTGTATTAAAATGGTGATAGGGAAATGCCTATGTTGGTAGGAATGATTGGTTTATTTATATTTTTCCTTAACTAATATATTTGTTTTAAAAAAAAAGAAATATTTTTAGTAAGAAAAAAAGACTATGTTTGGGTTGGATGCATGCCCTAGAGGCAGTTACGTGACTGTGAAATTTAGGGAGACCTGTCTCAGCAAAGTTACCGTTGAAATATTGTAACTTTGAAGAATATTCTATATGTATCTTTTGTGGTCCCCGAGGATCCTATCATGAGAACCACTTGTATTACTTTGTACCCTGATGCTTCTAATTGAAAGAACTAATAAGAGTCATGAGGTAGTCCCCTCTAATTGTAAAGGTGGGTCATTAGCACCCGAGTGTGGTTACTTGAGCCTACATGTGTAACTCGAGCCTACATGATTAACTCAAGCCTACATGTCGGATGAGTTAATTAAAGTGAACGGATGAATATAAATAGAGGTGTGGCGCTCCTCATTTGGATACACACACACTCTCACTTGTATAGCACATTAGTGGAGAAGAGAAGAGTAGCTCGAGAAGGAGGAGGATCAGGCTTTGATCTCCTTGTTGGTTTTACCTTTTATCTTTTTGTGGCATCTATATTGAGGAAGCTTTTGCTGGGTTTTTCCCTTTAGGGTTTTCTGAGGATAAATTTTTCTATTCCTTTTGTATGGTTGTGCTTGTCTATCTTTCAGTGATAATGTTTATATGCTTTTGTTATGGGGTCAGTGCAAGAAGATGAGGGACCTTTAAGATGCAATCCTAGTTTTCAAAAACAACATCATGTTACCAAACAATACATCAACCTGAGCCTGACATAGCACTTGGTATGGTTCAACCCGAGCGTGACATGTCGTGGAACATGTAGGATAGGAAGACAAATCGCGTACACATTATATAACTACAAAACATGTGCGCGATATGTAGTTATAAAACGTGTGTACGCGATTTGTAAATCATAAAAAAAAAATTAAATTCACAGTCAACACACACACAAGTGGCCTTATAATTTGAGGCCTAAGGGTATTAATACTGTGAAAGGCTTAACCAGAGCTAAGCCAACACACAAGTGGCCTCATAATTTGAGGCCTAAGGGTATTACTACTGTGAAAGGCTTAACCAAAGCCAAGCCAACACACAAGCGGCCTTATAATTTGAGACTTAAAGGTAAATCTTAATAGTAAGAATAGAAATTAAAAACTATAAACCTGATAGCACAATTCACAGATGGAATCTCCTTTTTTCTGGGACCAACGCTCTAGGCATCTCCTATGAGCATATTGTGAGAATTCAATAATAAACACTCTATAACGATAAATCTTTCAATTCACTAGAGACAACATATGCAAACTACTTTAATCTATCTCCTAAACCCTAAACCTCATACCTTCAATTCACCAGAGACAACATATCCAAACTACTTTAATCTATCTCCTAAGCCCTAAACCTCATACCTTCAAAGTGCTAGAACAGGCACAGGGATTTTCCATATTTTCTTTACTGTCCTCTTCGTGACAAATACGACATTCAGTTAATGTAACATCTCCACTCTCCATGAGTGATTTCTGTTTAAAAACAAAATGACCAGAATTAATAGGAACTCAAGTAAAATCTTTTAAAAAGAAAACAATTACCATTAACAAAGGAAGAATGCGTATCAAGGAAAAAGATACTTCTCAAACAGAAGCAAAATTACCTCAGTATTCACTAATACGTCTTCACAGAATCAAAATATTGCAAATCTTACTAACCTGAACCTGAGAGAGTTTTTTTGGGTGCTTTTCAGGACCCGGACCTACCACTTCCTTTGGTTGATCCTTCAACCGAGTAGCATGACCTCCTGAGGTAAAGTGGCAATAAATGTTGTACTTTTTTTAAATGGTTGCATACAATCCAACGAAAATTTCCCGCTGAATTTAACCGCGAAGGGAGGGATAACTCCTTGCGAAGAACTCCCTCCAAAAGATGTCGTCACAGATCCACGAGAACATGACAAGGACAGGAAAGAAACATGTGTATTATTTTATTAATTAAACAATGCAAATTAAGAATGTAATTGTCACATAATAGAAACTAAATTTTATGATGGTTAAATATTAATAGTTAAATTATGCCTTGTGCTACTTACTGAATATATAAGGATATGAAAGGTTATTAAAAAGATTATTAGATATGATTTAAAATTGATTTTAAAATTAACAAAAGTACAAGTAAAAGAAAAAGTTACGTTAAAAAACATATATTATAGCTTAAAATTTTATATTTTAGAAAACATATCTGTTTAAAATTTTATATTCAAACTACTCATAAATCTCTCCTTTGAGGACAAGAAAGCATTAAAAATTTAATGCATGTACATAAAAACATAAATAAATAAACAACAAACCATTGGCCTCCCATGTTAACAAAAATATTTAAATAGATTGCATTACATTGTAAACCTTTCTCAAGGTATTGGCAATAGATATTGACTTAAAGTCTCATTTACAATTTTTGGTTATGTGTCGGGTTATCACCTTAAACCCTTGGGGTATCAATCTTTAGAATGGAGATGGATGGTGGAAATGTTTGAAAATAAGATTAAAAACTGGTCATACTGGCTACTATCTCTGGGAGGCAGAGTTGTTCTTGTTAAATCAGCTCTCACTAGACTTGCTATGTATTGGTTTGCCCTGGCCAGATGTCCTAAATCTATTCTGAATATGCTGATGAAAGTTATCTTTTCTTCCCTGTGGGGGAGCATTAATGGGCATCAAAAATATCACCTCGCTAGTTGGGAAGTGATTTCAGCCCCTATTGAATGTGGTGGCTGGGATATAAAGAACTTGAAATGGCTTGGGATCTCTCTTAGGCTGAATAATATGTGCCTGCTACTTAAGGGGAATGGCATTTAGAGCCGGATTATAACATTTAAGTACATAAAAAACAAACCTTTGGAGGATTGGATCAGATCCCAGAAGTTCATTGTCAATGGAACTTCATTTTTTGGAATGGTTTTATAAGGATATTGTCATGGATTACATGTCATCTTGGCTGGAAGGTTGGAAATGGTCTGAAAATCTGCTTGGGAGTTGATTTGATTGATGGTATTGACTCTTCATATCATTTATGAGAGGACCTTCGGGATTATCTAACTCACTATGGGATTTCGAACCTGGCATAGGCTCAAAACTTGGAAGGTCATACCAATGGTTTAAACTGCTGGTATTCGGCGACATACCTCAGCTTGGGAGGTTTTTGGCCCCTAATCAATGGTCGTCTTTTGTCAATGGCCTATAACATGGCTGCATTAAGATTGGAAATCATGAGGATTCCTTGATCTGGATGTTTAATAAAAAATTTGGTATGGTCTCAGCCAAAAAAGCTTACGAGCTCATAGTATCTGAGCACTTGCCTTTGATAAAAGATGGGTTTCTCTCGAGGGTTTGGGGCTTCAATATAACATAGAAATTGAAGTGATTTATTTGGATGGCTATCAATAGGAAAATAAATACTTGGGATAACCTACACAAGAGGGGTTGGATTGGCCCTGACAGATGTTGTCTTTGCAAAATCGAAGCTGAAATTGTTGACCACATTTTTGTTGGCTGCTCCTTTGTGAAAAAGGTCATTCACAACTTGGGAAGTATGTTTGATGTCCATTTACTTTGGTCTGATTCATTTCTTTTAGAAAACCTGTCCACCTGGGTTTCAAAGGGTGGGAAGCTTATGTATGTGCCCTTCTTTTTTATCTAAAATCTTTGGAAGATCATGAATAGCTATATTTTTGAAGATAAGGAACCTATAATTTCCAGACTTTGTCATTTGATCATGTTAGATGTTGCTTCACATCAGGTGCCACAAGCAAATAGATCCAAAGTTAGGATCATTGGTGTTCCTCCTGCAAAAAAAATTCCTATGGTGTTTTTTGATGGAGCTGCAACAGATTCTATAGGAGGAGCAGATGTTTGTATTTGGTTAAATGATCAGCATTCTCTGTCTATAAAATTAGGTTGTGGGCATAGCACTAATACTAGAGCCAAGCTATTGGCGCTCTGGGCATCATTACACATTGCCAAAGATATTGGGTTGCCATACTTACATATCTTTGGCGATTCCTCTGTGATTATAAATTGGGCAAGGAATGAATCCACACTTGCTATGGTGAACTTAGAGGCCTGGTGCATAAATACCAGGAAACTCATATCTTTGTTCACCTTTGTGGATTTCAGTCATGTCTTTAAAGAACATAACAAGAGGGCAGACACACTATCCAAGGAAGGGCTTACTATGGTTGTAGGCTTATAAAGAGAGGAAGGCCATGCACCTTACTTTAAAATGGTCATACTAATGAAATGGTTAGTAAAGCTTAAAACATTGTAAGCTAAAGGAAATCCACTTAGCTTGTGCATTAAGCCACTTAGCCTATGCAGGAAGGCACTTAGCCTATGGAGGAAGGTGATTCAAGGCTGTGCAGGAAGGGACGAAGACAGTTAGGTGCATGAAAGGCCGTTAGGCAGTTTGATGGTGATGAATGATGATGATGATGGTGATGAGGATGATGATGATGAAGGTGATGTTCATGGTGAGGATGATGATGATGTTCATGATGTTGATGGTGATGATGATGATGATGATGTTCATGATGTTGATGGTGATGATGATGAGGAGGAGGATGATGATGATGTTCATGATGTTGATGTTGATGGTGATGGTGAGGATGATGATGATGATGTTCATGATGTTGATGGTGATGATGATGATCATGTTGATGATGATGATGATGATGTTCAAGGTGATGATGATGATGAGGATGAGGATGATGATGAGGAAGGTGATGATGATGTTCATGATGTTGATGGTGATGATGATGAGGATGAGGATGGCGATGATGATGAAGGTGATGATGATGATGATGATGATGATGATGATGTTCATGATGTTGATGGTGATGGGGATGATGATGATGTTCATGATGTTGATGATGAGGATGATGTTGATGGTGATGATGATGAGGATGATGATGATGATGTAGATGACAATGATGATGTTCACGATGTTGATGGTGACGATGAATGATGATGACGATGATGACGATGATGAAGGTGATGATGATGATGATGATGAATGATGATGAGGATGAGGATGAGGATGAGGATGAGGATGATGATGATGATGATGAGGATGAGGATGAGGATGAGGATGATGATGATGATGTTCATGATGTTGATGGTGATGATGATGATGATGATGATGATGATGATGATGATGATGAGGATGATGAAGGTGATGATGATGATGAGGATGATGATGATGAGGATGATGATGATGATTTTCATGATGATGATGGTGATGATGATGATGATGATGTTCATGATGTTCATGATGATGATGATGAGGATGATGATGAGGATGATGATGATGATGATGATGATGTTGATGTTGATGGTGATGATGATGAGGATGATGATGATAATGTTCACGATGTTGATGGTGATGATGAATGATGATGAATGATGATGATGATGATGAAGGTGATGATGATGATGATGATGAATGATGAATGATGATGATGTTCATGATGTTGTTTGTGATGATGATGAAGATGATGGTGATGATGATGATGATGATGATGATGATGGTGGTGATGATTATGATAAGGATGATGAAGATGGTGATGATTATGATAAGGATGATGATGATGATGATGATGTTCATGATGTTGATGATGATGAACATGGCGATGTTGATGATGATGATCGATGATCAATGATCATGGTGATGATGATGATGATGATGATGATAAATATGAAGATAATGACGATGATGATCATGTTGTTGATGATGATGATGATGATGATGACAATGGTGATGATGATGAAGATGATGAGGAAGGCGATGATGTTGATGACAACGATGGTGATGATGATGTTCATGATGTTGATGGTGATGATGATGATCATGTTGATGATGATGATGATGATGAAGTTGAAGATGATGGAAATGATGATGGTGATGATGATGATCATGTTGATGATGATGATGAAGGTGATGATGATGATGATGATGATGATAATGATGTTCATGATGTTGACGGTGATGATGATGATGAGGATGAGGATGAGGATGAGGATGTTCATGATGTTGTTGGAGATGATGATGATGATGAGGATGATGATGATGATGATGATGAAGGTGATGATGATGAGGATGATGATGATGATGTTCATTATGTTGATGGTGATGATGATTATGAGGATGATGATGATGAATGATGATGATGTTGATGATGATGATGATGATTATGTTCATGATGTTGATGGTGATGATGATGAGGATGATGATGAGGATGATGATGACAATGTTCATGATGTTGATGGTGATGATGATGATGATGATGATGATGATGGCAATGGTGATGATGATGATGATGACAATGATGATGACGATGGTGATGATGATGGTGATGATGGTGATGATGATGGTGATGATGATGATGATGATGAAGATGATAGTGATGATGATGATGAGGATGATGATGATGATGATGTTCATGACGCTGATGGTGATGATTATGATAAGGACAATGAAGGTGATGATGATGGTGATGATGATGACAATGACGATGATGGTGATAATGTTGTTGTTGTTGATGATGATGATGATGGCAATGATGGAAATGGTGATGATGATGATGATGACAATGGTGATGATGAAGGTGATGATGGTGAAGATGATGATGATGAAGATGGAAATGATGAATATGATAATGATGATCATGGCGATGTTGATGATGATAATGATGGTGACGGTGATGTTGATGATGAGGAAGGTGATGATGATGACGAGGATGATGATGATGATGATGACAATGATGGTGATGACGACGATGTTCATGATGATGACGACGACGATGGTGATGATGATGTTCATGATGTTGATGGTGATGATGATGGCGATGGTGATGATGATGATGATGAGGAGGAAGGTGATGATGATGATGAAGATGAAGATGAATATGAAGGTAATGAAGATGATGATCATGTTGATGATGATGATGAAGATGATGAGGAAGGTGATGATGATGATGATGTTGATGACGACGATGGTGATGATGATGTTCATGATGTTGATGGTGATGATGATGTTCATGATGTTGATGCTCATGAAGTTGAAGATGATGATCATGTTAATGATGATGATGATGAAGTTGAAGATGATGAAGAAGATGAAAATGATGATGAATGCTATTTTTGGTTTTACATAACGCGCACGCGATTGGTATACACATAACGTGCTCATGTTTTGTTTCTATATAACGCGCACGCATTTTGTTTAGTTAAATCGCGCTCGCGTATTGTTTAAATTTAAAAATTTATTCCCTCCAAATGATAAGGCCAAGCCTCCACCCATGCTTTCATGGAATTCCTATGCCTATGTGTCTGCTTTGTACTTTGCTTTGGATTCAACATGCCTATTCCTTGGAGTATGATAAACCATGGCAAATTCAACATTATATCCATATTTTCAATATGCTCGTGTTTAGCGGTTCGTCTGATTATGCTGCACACCTCCATTTTTTATGAGATTTTAGAAATAGATATGCTTTTTTTTGCAGATTCTAAATATGTAAATTTTAACAAGAATACATAATTTTTTGTATTTTTTTCTTATTTATCTTCTGTCATCACTCCTCAACTCAAAAAACACACTAGTAGTGTTTCGTCCATATCTCTTTCGTTTCTCAACCATTTAAAAAAAATCATATGGTGCACTAAAGAACACCAACCTCTACATGCTATAAAAACCCATTTCCAAATAATTGCATTAAGACATTCAAATGTTGCACCCACAATTGACATACCGTTTTCGAGGTTTGATCTCTTCGATAATTAAAAAAAAAATTAAAAAAAATATTTTTATCATTGGAAAAATAGTCGTGCACTAGTCCTATATGTTCTCTATATGTATACCGGTTTTCATAAGTTTATTCCATCATTTAGACACTCAGACGCTGCACCCACAAAAACATATACCTTATAATTTGTCCAAAAAATAAAAAGTGTCCGTTAAAATTTATCTAACATTAGATAGTTAACAACATTTTCAATAGAAAAAAAAATATATTTGGAAAGGTCATTCAATTTCCTACATTTCTTGTTTTTTACTGATCACAAGATTCATTGTGTAAGTGTCTCAAAATATCCATACAAGTTGATGGATGCCTATTTTTTCAGTTTTGTATTGCATGTAACGTGCCAAAAGAGACCCTCAACTTCTTGCACACACCCTATGAAAATAAAATAAAATACTGATGTCTTAGCTAAGCATATGAAAATTTAACATGGTATCATAGCCACCCTAAAAGAATACATTGTGCATCTACAGAAGCTAGGGATTTTTAGTTTTTGGTTCTCTCCCCACAATGGATCAGCAAAAGAAGGCTAGGCTGACTCTCCATTGAAGGGTGCATCTTTCTATGGAAGCAGAATTCGATTTCGAGCATTTTCCGTTTTCAATGCGGGAAATTAGGGCTTCTTTCAGAAGACGAATTTGTGAGTGAGCCCAACATAGGATTTCTCTCCTCATCAAAATCAAATTTTAGAGACCTGAATCAAGATTTTTGGTTGGGTGAAACTCCATGAAAGTCAAAACCTAGTTTGGCCTCGAGCTAGAAAAACCCTAAATACTAAAACCGCTAATTTTTGGTACATGCGCTATATCCCAAGATTTGCAAAGATTTAAGAGCTAAAAATTACAAAAGCCTAAGATAAAATCTGGATGTATAGTGTGTCCAAAATTCAGGCTCATATTCACTATATTCTAGGAGATATGATCCCTCCAAGTTAGGGTTCCAACCTCTTTTAGAATTCATCCCTAAACTGGACACCTCAGGAGAATTTCTATATCTTGGGCTACAGAGGTCCAAATGGAATTCTCGAAGATATTCTAGGAAGGGCATAGATTTTAATTTCTGTGATCCAAAGATCAGAACCAGAAGATGAAATAGTGACACGTGGCAGGCCGTACAACTTCACTATTCTGAATAGTCCTATAATAGGTCACCTTGGGGAAAGGATCATAAATCTCAATTAGTGAAACCAATTCTGATGAAACCTATGGTGTTGGATCCAGGACATGTGAGGTTACCACAGTAAGAAATTTTTGATATGTAAGAGCAGTAATTTCAGATATATCACAGAAATAGTGACAGGAATTTCTGGAGAAGAAATTGGAAAACTAGGGCTTCCTGTTCCGGAAGCTTCCCTCCATTGTTTTTAGAAAAGGAGTACATTGGAAAGCTCCATTTGAAGAGATCTATATTTCTATCCAATTAGAGCTGAAAGATTCTAGGTTTCAAAAATTAGGTTTTCTTTGACAAACCCTAGATCAACGAGCTCCAGAAGCAGGACGAACACCTCAAATTGGTAAGATCTAATCTTTTGCTATTTGCATTTGAGGTTCTCATTTCAAAGTGATCTATCACATCAGCTTGATGATAAGCTTGGTGAAGTTGACAACTTCCAAGCATGGAAGTATTTGATATCTCTAAAGAAAATGAATTAGACACCTGGGCGCTCGCACGAAGTTGGTTCCACTTTTTGGTGCCACTTAGGAAATCAGAAACGCACTTCTAAAGTGCAAATCAAGAACGCATATGCGTTATTGATGGTACGTTCAGAATAACCCGAGCCCAAACACAAGGCTAAGGTTTGTGGAAATGCATATAGCATTTGCGATATATCGCATATGCATGTTGTAATGTTAAATATCGCATATGCGATATATCGCAAGTGCGATATGCAACATTTAGCAAACGCATATGCGATATATCGCATATGCATTTTTTATTGCCTTGATTAGTACTTGAACTACCCAAAAAATGTGTTATACTTGATCAAAATGCCAACAAATCTTAGAAATGGACCTCTCAGATGTTTTGGAGTACACCCACAATGTCAATCATAGTAGGTCATTCTTTAGGGGATTCCTTTACGCATAGAAAACCCACACTTGTGAGATCTCTGAGGCAATTGATATTTTAATATTCTTTAAGTGTTTGTACCAGAATGAGAGAGGGAATTTAGTAATGTATTTGGTTGTTGATTTATGTGCATCTATTTTCACTCTATTAATATTAAGTGAATCATATGGTTGCATATGTATATGAATTTATTCCATATGAAAATTAATGTGGTTCATGCTCATTCTTAGCTTAATTGTAAGAATAGCTCATGGCTAGGATAAGTTAGGTAGAAATTCATTCTACATCTATAAATATATCTACATAATAGGGTATTAAAATATAATAAAATCACAAAAAAGCGTACACATCCAAATGACAATTGGGTCCACATAGTAGTCAAAAGTGCCATCACAAATGAAAGAGGTTCTAATTGGGACCTCTGATTGGACACTCTATCCTTGTTGATGAAGGGTCATTTTTCCCTGTCAATGCATCTTAAGTGGGCCAAAATATCCACCATATCAAGAGGCATGAGCTTCCCAAATCAAAACTAAGGAGCCTAGAGTCTTGGGTAGGAAAATTTAATTATGCATAAACATCCAACCCTCCCAAATACAAATTAATTTGGGTGGGATGATGAAAGGCCTGCCAAACTAACCCAAAGAAAGTACTAGTAGCATATACTTGTTCCAAGCTTAATAGGCAACAAAAGGAACATCCAAAATGTGCATTGGTTGAGTTGGAGGGAAACTCAACACATTTGTCACCTAATTTGAACTCCCTTTCTTATATTTAAAGACCACGTGAAACTATTGTAGGTAGGAGGCATGTTTGAGATGGAATTGTTCTTAACTCTTAGACTATGAATTCAAAATATTAAGGGATGATTATTAGTACAAATTTTTTTTTCCTTATCCAAAACATAATGGCACCATTGCTTCAAGGCCTTCACTATATCTCAAAATTCTTTGTCATACGTGTTGTACTTCAGATTGGCGTTTGTCAAAGTCTTGGAATGATAGTTCGTGGGATGACCAACCCATTTTAATATGGC
>LPNX010280074.1:111646-127264 GCA_001517045.1 Pseudotsuga menziesii
GACCATGATGATGATGACCATGATGACGATGACCATGATGATGATGATGACCATGATGATGATGACCATGATGATGAGGATGAGGAGGGTGATGATGACCATGATGAAGTTGATGAGGATGAGGGTGATGATGATGATGTTGATGATGAGGATGAGGATGATGATGATGATGAGGATGAGGATGAGGATGATGATGATGATGATGATGATGATGATGAGGATGAGGATGAGGGTGATGATGACCATGATGATGATGATGATCATGATGATGATAATGAGGATGAGGGTGATCAGCGTGATGATGATGAGGATGAGGATTATGATGATGATGATGATGAGGACGCTGATGATGTTGAGGACGAGGGTGTCGATGAAGATGATGACCATGGTGATGATGACAATGATGATGATGAGGAGGAGGAGGATGAGGGTGATGAATGTGATGATGATGAGGATGAGAATTATGATGATGACGAGGATGAGGATGCTGATGATGTTGAGGATGACCATGATGATGATGATGACCATGATGATGATGAAAATGATGATGATGATCATGATGATCATGATGATCATGATGATGATGAGGATGAGGGTGATAAACGATGATGATGAGGATTGAGGTTGATGATGATGAGGATGAGGGTGATGATGATGATGAGGATGAGGGTGATGATGAAGATGATGATGAGGTTGATGGTGATGAGGAGGAGGATGATGAATATGATGATGATGATGGTGAGGATGAGGGTGATGAACAATGCTGATGAGGGTGATGATGAGGATGAGGATGAGGGTGATGATGAAGATGATGATGAGGATGATGGTGATGATGAGGAGGATGATGAGTATGATGATGATGATGAGGGTGATGATGAGGATGATGATGATGGTGGTGATGAGGATGAGGGTGATGATGATGATGATGATGATGATGACCATGATGATCATGATTAGGATGAGGATGATGATGATGATGAGGATGAGGGTGATGATGATGATGAGGTTGATGATGATGATGATGAGGATGAGGATGATGATGATGATGACCATGATGAAGTTGATGAGGATGAGGGTGATGATGATGATGATGAAGAGGAGGATGAGGACGATGATTAGGAGGGGGAGGATGAGGAAGAGGCCACGATGACATCTGATGATGACGATGATGACGATGATGACCATGATGATGTTGATGAGGATGAGGGTGATGATGATGATGATGAAGATGAGGATGAGGGTGATGATGATGATGATGATGATGATGATGATGATGATGATGAGGAGGAGGAGGAGGAGAAGGAGGAGGATGACTATATGATGATGATGATGAAGATGAGGATGAGGGTGATGATGATGATGATGAGGATGAGGGTGGTGATGATGATGAGGATGAGGGTGGTGAACAATGATGTGTTAGGACAAAAACAAATTAGTTAAAATTTAGCTATAGCACCATTAGAATTTACCTAATTCAATTATGCTAGCAACATTAAAGAACTTCCATGAAGTAATCTATAGTGGGAACCCACCACCCATACAACTTTGAAGTAGCTAGTGACATTGTGAATCTAGAAGCCATACCACATAAATTATCTCTGAACATAATTCTATGTATCGCATATTCGATATAACGCATATGTGATATGAATAATCTATAATGCATATGCGATATAATGCATATGCGGTATAGCTTATCCATATTGCATATGTGATATGGATAAGCTATATCGCATATGTGTTATTTGAAAATTTAAATAATTGGCGGGATTAAGGTTTGGCATTAGGTTTGGAAGTAGCTCCAGAATACCGAACCTATTAGCTAGGACAAATCAACCAGGGCTAATGCTTGTCTTTTAGAAATCTATCAATATGCTCAGATTAGATCCCATGTTTTGATATGACATACACAATATTTTTTTATGAAAATGTACGATATTGTAGAGTACGAAATGACGATTCTGAATATATAATTTTTTCCTTCAAAACTATGTTTTATTTATTTATAATTATTTTTCTAAATGACACATGTTAGTTTTCGAAAATACATACATTGATTGTTTGCTATATAACTTTTGATTTCCATCACCATTTCCCAAAAAAAATATATGGTGCACTAGACGAGATCAATCTCTACGATCTTATATTAAGAAATCAAGGATTTCATTAATTTTTGACCCAAAAGTGTTGCATCCGCACATAAGGTTTTAATTTAAAACTTTTCTGACTTCAATAATTAATAATAAAAAAAATAATTCATGAAAAATTCCGAATAAATAGTGTTGCACTAGGCCCATATGTCCTTTATATGTCTACAAGATTTTATCCCAAATGGACATCATTTACCTCATATGTTGCTGCACCTGCACAAACATATATGTTAAGATGTGCTGAAAATTTGAAAACCCACTTTCACGAGAACTAATTTTATAATCATTTGCACATATTTTCTCTGCATAAGTGCTATATATTATGAAAGTTGATTCAATTTCCTATCTTTTCTCTTTTTACTTCATCTTCAAATAAGTTAGGGAAGTACCCCTAATTGTCACCTAAAATTAGAGTTTTTCGTTTATTCCAGTATTATGTGGCATCTAAACTATCCTTAAAGGAGTCCATGATTGTGCATCAGCCCACCTACATGAGTAGAGAGGTTCCAGTTCTAGAGGGAGATGAGCCTCAAAGCCTTACACTAGAAGAACTAAGTCAAGGCCAAAAAGATCATTGTTGATTCAGTCATAGATCAACTTGTACCACAAGTGTCTTCCCTAAAAGACACCGAAATAGATGTTTGATTCCTTGACCAAGCTATTTGAAGGAAAGAACATACATTAGAAGATGACCTTGAGAAACAGGTAAACGAAGAAGTGAAGAATGTAGAAGTGGTGATAGCCACCTTGAATAGCCTCCCAGGATCATGGGATTCATTCATCCGAGGAATGTGTGCCAGAAGGAAGTGATTACTTTTAGTCGACTCATAAGAAGAGAAGAAGAAGATGGGAGCAATTGAATATCAAGCTCTCACCATTCAAAGAAGACCCCTCAAGCGACGAGGAATGTGAAGAACTCAATTCTTGAAGAACCTCTTATCCATCTTATCATTTGGATAAGAAATAATGATGTCATGAATGAAGAAGATGATGAATTAGAAGGATGCAGAAGGAGTCTACCCATGAAATGAATAAAATATAAGTATTCAATTGTCATTGCATGATACTGTTTTGTTATGCATTTGATTATATTTAGTTGATATGTTATGCATGATAGATTGTTTGCATTAATGACTGTATACTACTAATATCCATGTGACGGGTAAGTAGCTCATGGTGCTATACAACTCTCCATTGCTACTTATCTAGAATGAAACCTCTTTGCTAACATTTTGGATTAGTGCACAATCTTTATGATGTCATGGTAGAGATGGAAGGAATCTAGAAATTTTCTGTGAGATATGGATGAATGTTGTATTGGATAAACAGTTGCATGATGCATAAGAGTTTGTCGTTATGCATATGTTTTATGAAGTAGTTCTAACCATGCAACTGGTGCATTTGAATTGTAGGAAAGGTCCTGTACAACCTCCTACAAGAAAAAAAGGATGAGACTTGTTCTGAAGAGCAAGTGATGACAATTCAAGATTCACTCCAATAAAAATGAATCTAAAGCTCCTAGGGCCAGAGACATCATGATGAAAGAAAGAGCTTCAGAGAGCAGTAGATCCACCTCGAAGGATGAAGAACACCATGGGTATGAGAGATAACTCAAGATGAAGAAAAGAATTCTATGAAAGAAGCTATGATCAAAGAATAACAGTTGATCATGGGGAATGATGTATACGATATGATTTTGAGACATAAAGGGAAGTACATAGTGGATCGAGACTTTACCAAGAGTAAAGTGGGTTCCAACCTTCAAGGTTGAATGCAGAAGACTAGGATATGTTGATGACCTGACAAGATGATCAACTCATGGAAGATGTTATGATGAAAAATTACTAGAATGATGTATGGTATATAGTTCCCAAACCAGAAGGAAAGAGTATTGTATCCTCCAAATGGATATACAAAATAAAGCATGCAACTGACAGATGTATCGAGAAGTATAAAGCAAGATTTGTGGCCAGGGATTTCTATCAGAAAGAGGGAATTAGTTATGAAGGGACACTTACTCCAGGAAGCAAGGTACACTTCCTTCAGAACTATCATGGTAGTTTCTTCCATGATGAAGTAAATACAAGCCTTCCTTAATGGTATGATTGAGGAAGAGTTTTACATTGAATAGTCATGAGGATTTGAAGTTGAAGATAGATGGAATCATGTATGCAAGTTGAAGAAGGCCCTCTATGGCTTGAAGCAAGCTTCCAGAGCTTGGTATGGAAGAATAGATAGTTTCCTGTAAATTATGGGCTTTACCAAGAGTAAAAATGATCCTAAAATTTACCTCAAGTTTGTATAAGATGAACTTGTCATCCTGTTATTATATGTGGATGAATTATTATCGAAGGGAATGAGAAACAGATTATGGAAAGCAAGAAGAAACTAGCAAAATAATTTGAGATGAAATACCTTCGATTGATGCATTATTTCCTAGGTCTGGAAGTATGGCAAAGTTCAGAAGGAATCTTTCTCAACCAGGGAAAGTATGTGGTAGAGATATTGAAGAGATTCAATATGTTGGAATACAAAGTCATGGGCACACCCATGGACTCCAACCTGAAGCTGTTAGCTGATGACTCATCAGAGTTAGTGGATGTGACTCACTACAAACAGATCATTTAATCATTGGTGTACTTAACAAATACCAGACTAGACATTTGTTTTGCTATGAACACCTTAAGTCAATATCTTGTTCAACCAAGACGAGTTCACCTAGTAGCTGAAAAACATGTGATGAGATATTTGAAAGGGACTATAGACTTTGGTCTATACTATGATGGTAGCGATGACTGTACATTCTATGGCTACACAGATACAGATTGGGATGGAAGTATCTGAGACAGAAAAAGCACATCATGTAGCTGCCTTTGTTTGGGGTCTGCTATGAGTTCATGGTTTAGAAAGAAACAGTCCAGTGTTTCTCTTACCATGGCTAAAGCAGAATACATAGCACATTGCTATACTAAGTTGTGAAGTCATATGGCTTCGAAAGATGATATCAAGTCTCTTTGACCTAAAGATGGATACTACAATGATTCTATGTGATAACTAGAGTTGTGATGATAGAAAACCCTATGTTCTGTTGTAACAAATAGAAATCTGATATTTCTACATATGAGATAAGATGTATATGATGATGCTTTCAATATTTCTATACTGAAGATATAGATGATGATGCTTTAAGTATTCACATACTAGAGATATATATGGTGATAGTTTAGTATTCGCATACTGAAGATGTAGATGATGATGGTTTGGTTGTTGATGTGTTGACAAAGCCTCTGTCTCGGGTAAAGTTCAAACACTTTCGAGACAAGCTTGGTGTTGTTCGAAAAGACCTTCCTCAAAAGGGGGAGTAGTGATGTTGTAGTGGGATTATATCATCCCTGGGAACTTGCCCTAAAGTGATCCAGTGACCTCGGTACTTGAGAATGAAGAGGGATTGTATCATCCTTGGACATCTATCCAGAATAGATCCGGTGACTTCAATATTCGAGAATGCGGTGGGATTTCATCATCCCTGAACTTTGGTTCAAAATGTATCCAAAGGTCTCGGCCCTCGTGAAAGTGGCAGATTGCATCATCCCTGAACTTCGGTTCAAATTGTATCCGGAGGTCTCGGCCACAGTGAATGTGGTGGGATTGCATCATCCCTGAACTTCGGTTCAAAATGTATCCGGAGGTCTCGACCCCCATGAAAGTGGCATATTGCATCATCCCTGAAATTCATTTCAAAATGTATCGAGAGGTCTTGGCCCCCATGAATGTGGTGGGATTACATCATCCCTGAACTTCGGTTCAAAATGTATCCGGAGGTCTTAGCCCCTATGAATGTGGTAGGATTGCATCATCCGTAAAATTTGGTTCAAAATGTATCCAGAGGTCTCAGCCCCCATGAAAGTGGTGGATTTCATCATCCCTGAGCCTCGATTCAAAATGTATCTGGAGGTCTCGGCCCCCGTGAAAGTGGTCGATTGCATCATCCCTGAACCTCGGTTCAAAATTTATACGAAGGTCTCCGCCCCCATGAATGTGGTGGGATTGCATCATCCCTGAACCTTGGTTCAAAATGTATCCAGAGATTTTGGTCCCCGTGAAACTGGTAGGATTGTATCATCCCTGGACTTAGGTCCAAAAGTGATCTGAAGACTTTTGTCTTCGTGTTGTGGATTGCAGGTTGTTGCTGATGATGATGACGTACTGATCGAAAGATCAGAGTATGATGATGATGATGTTGATGTTCGAAAGATCAAAGTATGATGATAATGATGTTGCTGTTCGAAAGATCAGAGTATGATGATGATGTTGTTGTTCGAAAGATCAGAGTATGATGATGATGATGTTTTTGTTTGAAAGATCAGAGTGTGATGATGATGTTGTTGATCGAAAGCCTCAAAGTGTTGAAGATGATGTTGCTTATCGAAAGGTCAAAGTGCTGAAGATGATGTTGTTGATCGAAAGGAAAAAGTGCTAAAGATGTTGCTGCTGATCGAAAGGTCAAAGATGTTGCTGAAGACTGAAGACTACATAATGTTGAAAAGATTCCAATGATTTATAGATGTGTTACCCTGATGATGTTGATGATGTCCTCTCTCTCTCTCTCTCCTATTATTGTTGTTGTTGATGTTATCGTAGAATACCCTTCTTGTTAAGGGGGAGTGTTGAAATATTGTAACTTTGAAGCATATTCTATATGTATCTTTTGTGGTCCCCGAGGGTCCTATCGAGAGAACCACTTGTATTAATTTGTACCCCGATGCTTCTAATTGGAAGAAGTAATAAGAGTCATGAGGTAGTCCCCTCTAATTGTAAAGGTGGGTCATTAGCACCCTGGTGTGGTTACTTGAGCCTATATGTGTAACTCGAGCCTACATGATTAACTCGAGCCTACATGTCGGATGAGTTAATTAAAGTGAATGGATGAATATAAATAGAGGTGTGGCACTCCTCATTTGGACACACACACTCTCTCACTTGTGTAGCGCATTAGTGGAGAAGAGAAGAGTAGCTGGAGAAGGAGGAGGATCAGGCTTTGATCTCCTTGTGTTCCTTTTGTATGGTTGTGCTTGTCTATCTTTCAGTGATCCTGTTTATATGCTTTTGTTATGAAAATGAAATGAAATACTGATGTCTTAGCTAAGCATATGAAAATTCAATAGTTAATGGCATATTTACTACCTTGATTTGTGGGAAGCTTGGCGCATCTTAGGGAAGAACTCTTTCTTAATTGGTTATTTAATAAAGTTGCGAATTTGTTTGGAAAAAAAGAAAGGATCTATACGTTTTTGAGGGAAATGGCTTCTTCCGAGAAGGACCTCGGCATTCTGAGCGAACGATCTATGCGTTTGAGGAGAATACCTCCGCGTTTTTTCAGGAGAATGAGACTAGCGTCTAGCAGAACAATCTCTACTCCTTCTATAAAGGAGTTGGGAGCTCTGTGTTTTGGTAAAGAAGATGCTCTCTTCCTTTTGATGGGGGAAAAGAAAAGGAATTCTAGAACCTAGTTGCTAGGAGCTTAAGTATAAACTTGGGGTCTCAACGCCTTGCGTATCTGGTAAGTACGTTTCCCGAGATTAACAATGGAAGCTAGATTACTAATTTTGGAAAAGCCTATTAATGATCATTGTTTGCATGGAAAATAAATCCATTGCTATTTGATTTAAATGGCCTCTCAGCAGGTTCAATACGTCTTGATTAGACCAGATCTCACGAAGAAGGAACTAGAGCTCTTCAGGTTCCTATGTGCCCAGAAAGTTCATATTGGGATCTTAGGCTTATGCTTACGCTGCTCATCGAGTGGAGGTTCAGATGTAGTCCCCAGTGTGAGGTGACCAATTAACCTAATAACTTGCATATCAACGTGTTGCATATCTATGTTTTACTTGTCCATAAGTGAAACATGGAGTAACTTCATGAGTCCTCTTAACGATGGAGTTTAGTAAGAAGCTGGTATGGCGGTAACTCTAGCATGTGCTTCCTCGTCGATAAGACTCTTAGACTCTTTGAATTCTGATTTCCTATCTGGAATACTATGAATCGTGGAAAAACTAATAGATATATTTGATTATTGTGATTTACATCATTAGTAGATTGGGACATAACCGCCATTGGATTAGATTTTGAAATCCTCTTTCCAGATCGGGTTTATATGTTAGTTTTGATCATGGAAATGCTAAGACATGGTAGAACTGCTAACTATGTGATTAGTGCTTTTTACTTTTCAGTTCATTATGAAATTTTTTATTTACAACCGATGAATATGCTTTGGGCATGTACCTTCTAGTTGGTTAACTTTTGAATCGTTGCAGATCTAGTAACATGCTGATTGTGTTCAACCTCTAAGTACTTTTGATATGTTTTTATGCTATTTATCTAATCATGTTCAGGTCATTAGGAGATCTAGGCATTTAGATTATTCTTTAGAATTTTGTGAATCATTTTTCAGATATAGCAATACATCGATTTTGCTCAAACTCAAAGTGCTTGTTATATTTGATATTTATCCACATAGGAAAATGATACCCTCTACGCTCGATTGTAGATATGAGTCTACTGCATATTTTGGGAATCAATAATACTGACAGGCATCAATATGAGATCTGGGATTATATATATATATATATATGCACATAGGAAAATGATACCCTCTGCATGCGATTTTAGATATGATTCTACTACATTCTTTTGGGCATGAATAATATTGATAGGTTTCAATATGATATGTGATATTATATATTCTTTTATGCAAAATGAACCCTCTTCTTGTGTTATATAAATCCAAATCCTTTAATGATAGTAGGCGTTAATATGACTTAGACCGTAATAGCTTGGTTGACTGAATTTCAAGGCTGGACACACTTCACCTCTTGGATTACAAAGTGTGATGCATTTAACTTCACTGTCACTCTTATTTACACTAAGTGCTAGGTAATACTCTGTAAAAGTTATATCATTTTTTAGAGAGGACCGAAATCCTTGAAAAGGATAAACTCTGGCATGCTTTACCCTCGGTGGTGAACAAAGCATGTTCCCCACTAATTTATTTGTAAAGCATAATATTTTTAGTACTGTATCGATCCATGCATAATATACTTAACCGTTAATGTGTGTCCTTAAGGGAAGATTCTACCCTTATTTATTATGTGTTTTGGACTTAAATAGAGATCAGTGCATGCGTTGGTGGTAACCACAAAATTGAGAGGTCAACCTTTTATTTTTATACTCTTACTAAGAGTTAAGGGAGTGATATTTTAAAAGAAGAGGCCTATATCATTTATTTAAATAGGCCATCTGAATACATACATGAGTTATGATTCTATAATATATAGGTTTGTTGGAACTCAACATACTTTAAGCCAATCATTTTTGAGTTTCGTTCTACCTGATTGGAGAGCATGATTGAGCTCTATGCTATTAAGGGATAAATAGTTAATTTATTTATTAAATATAAATATTTTGTATTCCTATGACACTCATTAAAATGAAGGACTTGCTATAAGGATGATTTGTGATATAAAATGTTCTCTATAAAAGAGAGATTGAGGAAAAGGATAATAAATTGCATCTAATGTACTGCGGATTTGTAATCCTCTTGAAGAATAAAGTAATAAAGGATTAGAAAATTTTGGTGGATGTAACCCTTGGATATGATGAAATCTAACATCCCCTTATAATCAATGATAAATATTTCCTATCAAAAACATCTTGTACGTACTTGCAGTTGCTCCTCTAGAGTTCAAGATATATTTGCCACATTTTAATTAACCACGACTCATACATTTTAAATAAAAGAATAATCTATGGTAAAAAATCTTGCATGCCTATTCATATCTCTAAGAGTGCTTTAAAATAAAGCTTCTTAATGAAGGATTTACCTTGCGACTATAACATAGTATACCTTCATTTGTACTACAAATGCTAATCATAACCATAACATAAAACTTCATGATCATACATACATTACATTCTAAATATTTACATAAATATACTTTCTTCTCAATGGAGTAGTACTTATATGCCGCTTTGACTACCATTTTGTAACCTCCCAAAATTTCTATAACCATATCTCAACATACAATGACTTGCGACCTTTTAGCCAACATATGGGTCTTTTTACGTGATTAAAATCACTATAAAATAACCCAAAAAAAATTTAGTAAATTTCCTTTCAAAAAATGGTTATGCCTTTGATAAGATGACACTAAACCTATTGTAAAAATAATCACTGAAAGTGTGTTGGTTAAAATTTGAAAGAAGCTTTCTATCTCTGAATCGTCATAAGTCAACACATATTAAACTCAACCATTGGGAGATGAGCCAGTTCTTTTTCTTTTCAAACATATTCATTCCAAACACCAAAACATTTGTAATATCCCTCTTGCACACCCGTAAATACTTTGTAATTGTAAACGATTATTGTACTTGTTCCGGTAAGGAGCTCAAGTCTAAGGACCCACTAGAAACAAGACCTGGAAATATATATGAGTTAAATTTACCTAAGTGATAAACTTAAGAGACCCGAGACCTTGAAGGAACTAAACAAACCACTAGGAAAAAAACTGAATGTATAGGGAGCCATGATTTGGATTTAATAATGTTGCATGGCAGTGGTAGGAGTAATGTTTTAGGCTACAGCCTTTGGCGTGATTAACCCAACTAAGGTAAAATCACTTATTTAACCTAATTCTAATATGTTTAATCCATTATAGAGAAGACTACATTAACGTGGATGTCAAAACCCCAAATTTTTGCAAATTTTTAAATTTTTTTATGTAACATAAACGGTTTATAGATGCAGTTAGATAACTGCTAGCAGCTAATAGCAGGAATGAAATAGTTAACAAAAATAACCATTAAAATTAACGCCTATAGATTTATACTATTTTAATTTTGATATGTGATGTAAATAAGTTGCATTCAGTTGTTTCTAGTTACACTAAGAATTTGTCTTTGTCAAGTAGGTGAGAAGTTACTTTCTAACTGCGGCATACTTAGCGATTGCTAACTTTTTTGGAATTCTGCATCTTACAAGCTTGGTAGGTAAATTTCGACCTAGTAAGAGTTTAATTAAGGCGTTAATCCTGATATACTTCTTTAACATAGAATATACTGCTAGAGTAAAAGTTTGCTTGCTTAAATTCAAGGGTTCTATGAGGTAAAGTACCTTCTCCTTATCTGTGTTGCAACTATATCAGTAATTTAAAAGCATGTCAATATGATCAGTATGTTTACACTATTGATGGAATATTATAAGAATGACTATTACTTAGATTACTCTAAGCTATTTCCAGTCCTTAATAGAGTCCAAGATTTAGCATATTAGTACTCTTACTGTAACTAAAGTTTAATGCTATTGTTGTTGTAAGTTTACAACATTGTTTATAAGTAAAGCAATAGACCTAAGGCCTTTTGAGAATCAAGTTTACCCAAAGCTCTTAGCTTTATCTTTTAATAGGCTTATTGGAGGAAGTTATTAGATTATTAATGCATTGCACTTACAGTTGACCAATTGTATAATTGTCGGCAAAATGTGACTTCTATTTGTCCAATTTCTTCATGACCTAAATATTGTGATGATATTACAATATCATCTTATTTGTTTTTAAAACAAATACTTGTGATACCATATGTATACTTAGATTGTTGGAGACATTTACCTTCATCCTCACTCTTTAGTCAAATTGGCCTAGTTAAACCACTATCTTAAGTTTAATTGACATCAAGGAGCATTAATTACCATCATCCCAGTCACTCCCATGCCTAACTACAGTCAAGGAGGCTAACTTAGCCTTTCCTACAGTCAAGGAGGCTAACTGGAGCACTCCAGGGGTGATCTGTGTGACATTCATGCACCTAATTTCTAACTGGGGGTTACTTTCAGTTCAACCAATTAGTTACAGTCAGTTAAGGCGCCTCCATGCATTAAATATATTATTTAATCATTATTTATTGATTATTTTATTATTATTTAATGAACTGGAGCTAACAAGGCGCCTTCACCAACTTCTAATGGTCAATTCAGCTTCAATTAACCTCATGAGGGTTTATTGGAGTCATGCAGTACTAGCACTTGATGATTGGATTGCTATGACATGTGTTTGATCTCCTTCAGTTGAGATTAAGTCATTTATTACACTCCAACTTCAGTTAAGGGTTTGATAAGTCAATTAGGGTTTTGGTCAAGTGGTTAACTGAGTGAGATTGCATGGCAAAGAATCAGTTAAGCTAGACTCACTCATTGAATTCGAATTTTCCTCTTAGGTATTCGAATTCTTCATTGAGTTAAGCCATTGATCATGCATGGTATTGTAATCCTTTATTGTTTATATAATATATAGAGAGGAAACCTATTTGGTTCCTGAAATTTTCCAATTCATGTGTATTTGTTAATAATTCCTTGATGAGATTGAATCTTAGTTCCTAGATCAATGTGCAAGAATTAATATGGTATTAGAGCTTACGGCGGCATGAAGATCAATATCTCAAGAACAAGCCATGAAATGTGAGCAATAGCTCAATTTCTTTATTTTTCCCTTTATGTTTTGATTTTCAAGTTTCTACAGGTGAAGCATTCGCTACAAGCAAATCCAGATGGCCTCCTCAGCAGCCTCCTCAGTACCTATGTTGACTCCATACAATTTCCACACATGGAAACTCAGAATGGAGCATCAGCTAAAAGGCAAAGGAATCCACAGAGTCACCATGGACACTGAATTGGAGCCTGGATCTGCCATAGAAAAATCAAGATTCTTCAACAAAAAGGATGAAGCCTTCGGTTTCTTATGCCTCTCTATTTTCGATGATCTTCTCTTCCATCTTACGAATCTGAATACACCGAAAGAAATATGGGACAAATTGGAATCATTGTATGGAAAGCATGATGACATGAGAGTTTATCAAGTCGAAAATGAACTCATGTCTCTCCAACCTTCCAATTTCGAGACTTTGAATGATTTCTTTACAAAGTTCAAGAATATAGTTTTTCTCTTGAAGCAATGCAAAGTGGAGAAGGAAGATGATCAGCTCATCCTAGCCATCCTCTCCAAACTCGGGGCTGAATATTCAGTTTTTGTTTCTACATTCCGTGCGGTGAAGCTCACAACTCCCAAATGGAAGATGCCTACACTCGATGCCTTCATTGAGTCCCTAACTAGTGAACATGACAAGCTTGTCCAGATGGGGATCATCCGATCTTCCCATGACCAAGCCCTCCATGTCATGGGGCCCAAAGATGTGAAAGGTAAAGGTAAGCAGCAGAAAAATCAGAAAACTAAATTTGATGCTCCAAAGCCTATATTTGAAAATCAGCAGCATGATGAATCTTCCAGTTCAAGGAAGAACAAAGGAAAAGGGCACAATGGGAAAGAAAGAGTGAGGTGTTCTTACTGCGGGAAGGGTTTTCACCCTGAACATGTCTGCATGAAGAAAAATCTTGATGAAGCAACCTCTCTTCTTGAAAGGAATCACATCAATCTTCCAGAGAGCTTTCGAAAGAGAGATCACCAAGATCGGGAACCACAACATGAGAAAGGTCATGCCCTCATGGGAAGCACTTTGAAGTCAAAATAACTGCTGATTGATAGTGGAGCTTCGAATCACATGATGGATGAAAAAGACTCCTTTTCATCCTTGGAGACCAGCAAATCCATTCCCATCCACTTGGGAGATGACTCCACCATCATTTCCAAAGGACAAGGTACTGTAAATCTAGAAAATGGTTCTTTTTCTAATGTTTTGTATGTACCATCTCTTGCAGCAAATATTCTTAGTGTCTATCAAATGACACATACAGGAATGCCTAAGAGGGTCTCTTTCAGCCCAAATGATGTTGAGATAACAGAAATTTCATCCGGGAAACTCATTGCAAAAGGCCATGCAAATCATCATGCAAAATCCTATGAGTTTTCTCACTTTGTTGCGGATGAAAAGCCCACCGCTTTGCTAACTCATGGAAATGAGGTTAGTAGGATGTGGCATGAAATATTTGGCCATATTAATTTCAAATATTTGCATCAATTACAGAAACATTCCATGGTTGAATGCCTTCCGTTCATCAAGGCAACTACGGGAGTCTGCAAGGGCTGTGTGATTGGAAAGCACCCTGAGCACAAGTTCGATCGAGGGAAGGAAAACCGAGCTACAAGCATATTGGGGCTGATACATTCTGATATTAGTGGTCCAATGCCTGTCACATCCATGAATGGATCAAGGTACCTCCTTACCTTTATTGATGATTTTTCCAGGTATACATGGGTTTTCTTTCTCAAAAAGAAATCAGAGGTATGTGAAAAATTTTCTGAATTGAAGGCTTTGATCGAAAATGCCTCTGGGCTTAAGATCAATATATTGAGATCTGATAATGGAGGGGAGTATGTCAGTAATTATTTTCTGTCCATTCTCTCCCAAAGTGGTATTCAGGTCCAACATTCAATTCCCTACACTCCCCAGCAGAACGGAGTAGCAGAAAGGAAGAACCGGTCTCTCAAAGAGATGACCACCTGTATGTTGGAGTCAAAGAAGCTTGCTGCAAATTTGTGGGCTGAAGCCATGCATGCTGCAACATACATTCATAACAAGATGCCACATTCATCAGTGAAAGGTAAGACTCCTTTGGAAGCATACTTTGGACACAAGCCAGATGTGTCTAACCTACGGGTGTTTGGGTCCACTGCATGGGCCCGGATTTCGGTTGATAAAAGAAGGGCTTTGCAACCACAGAGCATAGAATGTCTATTTATTGGATATCCTGATGAATTTAGAGGATTCAAGCTGCTGGATATCAATACCAAATAGATCATCATCGAGAGAAGTGTCAAGTTCGATGAGTCTCTTCAGGAGGTGGAACTAGTGGAGGAGAAAACTGCTGAAATTTCTTCCTATTCCACTAAATATTTGGATGATGAAATTGGAGGTGATGACCCTGATTTGGATCCTCTAATTTTTTATATTAGTGAACAGCAAACATCAGATACTGAATCAGAACCTGAAGTGTAAACTCATCTTCCTACATGGGCCCGACAGACACTCTCCTCCGTAGGAGACAACATTGGAAATCCGGATGATCCAAGGAGAACCCGGTCTGATTTCCAAAGAGCAGGTATTGCACTCTCTTGTTCTGATATTTTGCTGTCCGAAACTTGCTATTTGATGATTATTTCAGATCCAAAATCTTACTACCATGCTCGGAAGGATCCGAGATGGCAAGTTGCCATGGATGAAGAGATGAATTCTCTTCAGAAAAACACTACTTGGGAGCTAGTTTCTCTTCCTCCGAGAAGGAAATTGGTTCAATGCAAGTCGGTGTTTCAGAAAAAGGTTGCTGCTGAAGGAAGCATCTGCAAATATAAGGAAATTATGGTAGCAAAAGGTTTCTCTCAGGTCCAAGGAGTGGACTACCATGAGAACTTTGCACCGGTTGCAAAAATGGACTCCATCCGCCTTGTTTTGGCTATTTCCGCATCCA
>LPNX010280074.1:127456-138693 GCA_001517045.1 Pseudotsuga menziesii
TCAGTAAAAATAAATTTCAGACCTGTTAGTAAAGTTTAACATGGCTGAATGTAGGCCTACACCATTCCCTTTCCTTTCAGGGATCAACCTTGAAGAAGGAAAAAGCACACCTCCCATGGACTGCACTATCTATTGACAGCTGATTGGTAGCTTATTGTACTTGACACATTCTAGGCCTGATATTTGTTATGCTGTGAATTCTGTATCAATATACATGCAGCAGCCCCATGATATTCATTGGAAGTCAGCCAAACGGATCCTCCAGTACATTCAGGGAACCAGGACCTACGGCATTCACTATGCTGCAGATTCCGAGCTAGAGCTGGTTGGATACACAGATTCTGATTGGGTGGGTGATTCTATTGATTGGAAGTCAACTTCTGGATATGTATTCATGTTTGGTGGTGGCCCTATTTGCTGGTCAAGCAAAAAGCAGGCTGCCATAGCACTATCTTCAGCAGAGGCCGAGTATCGAGGAGCGGTGAATGCTTGCATCCAAGCAGTTTGGTTGCAAGGCATTCTTTCAGAGTTTTATATTGGTAGTATTATGTCCACTGACCTATTTTGTGACAACCAAAGTGCTATTAAGATATCCACAGATCCATTTACCAGGCAGAGGACCAAACATGTAGAGATTCACATGCACTACATCAGGGAGTTAGTGCATGACAGGACCATCATTCTACAATACTGCCCGACTGATGAGTAGATTGCCGACATCTTCACCAAGAGATTTTCAGAAAAGAAGTTCACTTACCTCCGTTCACTGTTGGGGGTGAGTTCATCAGGGTGATCCAGACTACTTTCAGTGTTCAGCTTGAGGGAGGGTTTTTTCCCACTGGGTTTTCCCTCTTTTCCTCACTTAGTTTGTTTTGAGCATTGTTTCAGTTGCTTTCTTGTACAGGGTGACCTATGGCCTTTGTTTCCAGGGCCCTAGCATTTTTATGTTTTCTAACTCTTCCTGAGTATAGCTTAAGGGGGGGTGTTGGAGACATTTACCTTCATCCTCACTCTTCAGTCAAATTGGCCTAGTTAAATCACTATCCTAAGTTTAATTGACATCAAGGAGCATTAATTACCATCATCCCAGTCACTCCCACGCCTACCTATAGTTAAGGAGGCTAACTTAGCCTTTCCTACAATCAAGGAGGCTAACTGGAGCACTCCAGCGGTGATCTGTGTGACATTCATGCACCTAATTGCTAACTGGGGGTTACTTTCAGTTCAACCAATCAGTTACAGTCATTTAAGGTTCCTCCATGCATTAAATATATTATTTAATCATTATTTATTGATTATTTTATTATTATTTAATGAACTGGAGCTAACAAGGTGCCTTCACCAACTTCTAATGGTCAGTTCAGCTTCAGTTAACCTCATCAGGGTTTATTGGAGTCATGCAGTACTAGCACTTGATGATTGGATTGCTATGACATGTGTTTGATCTCCTTCAGTTGATATTAAGTCATTTATTACACTCCAACTTCAGTTAAGGGTTTGATGAGTCAATTAGGGTTTTGGTCAAGCGGTTAACTGAGTGAGATTGCATGGCAAAGAGTCAGTTAAGCTAGACTCACTCATTGAATTCAAATTGTCCTCTTAGGTATTCGAATTCTTCATTGAGTTAAGCCATTGATCATGCATGGTATTGTAATCCTTTATTGTTTATATAATATACAGAGAGGAAACCTATTTGGTTCCTGAAATTTTCCAATTCATGTGTATTTGTTAATAATTCCTTGATGAGATTGAATCTTAGTTCCTAGATCAATGTGCAAGAATTAATATAGATGATTTCATTGTCCTTTACTACTAATACCAATTAGCCTTGATTAAAATAATTTTGAGCTTTATTTACTTATGAAGACTAATAATTATGACTTTTCTGAAGTTTATCCTAGTACTATAAAATTCTTACAAATATAAGAATCTATTCTAGAGTAAAAGATTATACTTTTTATATACATAATGTTGATTTATGAATTAAAATCATCACCATTAGTATCAATTGAAGACTCACTCTAATAACATAGTTCTTCAATGTAATAATAGATTCAATGATTATTATGAAAAACTATTAATTTGTAATTAAGGGTTTACACCCTACTAGGGATCTCTCCTTAGTTGATATTAATCAATTTGAAGCTTTTATTCTTTACACATATCAGGTTTATCGATACCCTATAATATTTGGTTCGCTATTATCGAATGTTCACGATTATAATATCACCATGGGGTTAATGATACTCTAAAGTCTCATACCCCAGCATTATTGACTTATGAATATCAATGATACATTACTCTTTGACTTTGTATAAGATTTTATCATTTTGATCATTGTGGAGATTATTAACAATGATTTGGTCCTGACCGCGCAGTGCAAACTATAGAACTAGACCCACTATGTATTTGATAAATTAAGGGGCACATGGAACCTTTCTCGCCATGTAATGCATGATTTTTAAGTCTCCACTGCAACCCTAGCTCTTCATTATTTTGTCGAGGGTTTGGTCTCTTTTACATTTGGTTTGTTGCGGCCATGAGGGCATGCCTATGTTCATCTCTAGCTTCATTGTCTATGGACTGAAACGTTGCCACTTAAGTGTGGTGGTTGGAGAGACATATAAATCTCATTCATTTTTCTTCCTGCTTACACTAAGTTCTCGTGAGGGTAGTGCAACTCTGTCAGTGTATTCTTTTTAGTGTTGGTCTCTTTCGTGGCCCTTACTGAGGCTTGCTCTTGCTCTCGTCATCAGGATAGCTTGTAATGTGAGTCCCTCTCACCTCTGTCACTGACGATTATGAGGGTTTGGGATACTTGTTATGCTGATTTGTTGTGCTGGTTTGTTCCTTTGTGGCTCCATAATATTCAGTTCCATGTGAGGTAATTATTTTAGTTTTATTACCAATTTTGATTTACAGTTTAATAATAAATGAAAAATGCAGCTCTAACTAAACCCCTGGGTTTTTCTTGCAGACTTGCAGTTCATCACAGGCTTGGCAGAACCTTTTCCCAATTTGGATTCACCACAAATCCTACGGGTAAGCCCCAGTTACAATCTGGCTCATCGTGCTTGTAAAATTTAGGGAAAAAGGGTTTCGTTGGAGAAGTGGCTCGACCTCGGTTCATTCGGTGTTTTTTTATGTTTAGTTTAGTGGATAGTATGTACTTTGTTTAATACACCCTTGCTTGTAGCTGGGTTACTCTGGATATAATTCCGTGACCTATATTCACTATTTTAAACTTATTGACAGGTTTTTATAGCCTGTGGCAAAGTAATGGTATACTCAGTTTCATAAAAAAAATCTGGGATTCTCCCGTATACATGGTTTAATGATTCTCTGTTTTTGAATATTAATAATATATACATTGTATTATAATAGTTATTATTTGTAAAAACATTTTCTATAAGTTGTTCGTTGTGTTTATCTTTCGAACCCTCGCCAAGGTGCTCGGCGAAGTAAATTTGTTATAACTTAAGTCCTTTGGTGTGTCAGAGAAATATACTTGGTTACAAGGGCCTTTTTTTTTAGCTTCGTGCTTTGTTTTAATTATAAAATGGTTTAAAAAAGATTTTAATAAGTTAAAGCTTTGTCTTGTTTATCTATATCAGTTATATAACTTTCTAGTTATGAGTGTGTGTGCTTAGGGTTTTACCCTATTCGACTGTGACTAAAGAATTTATTATTTATTATATTTTATATATAAAATTAGGACTCTAACTCAGTCATATTGTATTTGTAATATTTACTTATTGCTTGCGAAATACGAGCTAGGGTTGTTCATGAATGAAGCCCTTGTTAAAAGAATAAATCTTTCAGTTTATTTTTAATACGTTCTCTTACTTGTTAAATTTGTTTTAAATTAGGGTTACAAGTGTGATATGAAATTTTTTGGCTAAATATTACATTTGTCTTTTTGTTTGTTTTTAATGCACTCTAAACCATTTATATTAATTTAATTGTTTATTAATAATATAATCCCAGTAATTAGATTACACCTTAAATGTTTGTCATTCGTAAATATAATATTTGTTTAGGTTTTTGACCTTGTAGTTTACTTTTACAGCTATAAGGTGTTTGTAAATTTAAAACAATTCTTTTGATATATATACACATTTGTTTTTATGTTAGTTATTATTATATTCTTATTGTTTCATTTAATAAATTATAGACATAATTTACTCAGAGTTCTTAAAAAAAATCTGTAACTTAGTTTGTTCATTATATTTTATTTATTTTAATGACACGGTACTTGGTTTCTAACATTTAGTAAACTTAGTTTAGTTGATAAAACAAAACTAAGTATTTGTATTTTATTACTTTATTTAACTGAAAGTAATAAAGTAGCTTGACTATGATATTTCTACTGCATTACAAATAGTTACTAAATAAATACAAGGGAATATATAAATAACATAACACAGTTATCCTCCAACATATTTTAAATTGAATAAAAGAAATAATCTACTGTTTGAAAACACAACATCTTATCTACTTGGATATTTTCTTGACATAATAATATTTCTACCTGTACTAGGTTACTGCTATTTCATTATCAGTATATTTACATAAACAAAGAACATAGATAACCAGGTCATTATGCTTTTAATTATAACTTACATTCTGAAATAAATTAATCTGCTAATATGAAATGTAGAACCACATCTATTCAATTCAGGATCCTATCATTTTCTTCATCTACTTTAAATACTCTATCTGTGCTGGAGTACATTCTGGTCCTTCTAGACATTGAAAAACATAGATTAGAATTATTTTCCATCTATTGCAGATTCATTCTTTCAATAATCTAAAAGATTACTAACTCTAACAGTTTACAACTAAATATTTAACATTCATTAATCAGTCAGATTCACATTTAACTATCTAACACAGTAACACAATAGAATGTAGAGCCTCATTAGGATGGACAACAAGAGCGTTAGGATGTCATTCCTCCCTGCAAACTCCTAGAGAGCACTCAAACAATGCTTCCTCATGACCCTCGAGCTTGTTTCTTGTATTCTTGGCTAAGAACTGGTGGATCATGCAAACACAGACTAGTTCAATGACTCAGTAAGATACTCTGCACTCAGCAGTAAAATCCTTTAGCTGAAAAGATGCACTAGATCACTTAGCAGTTATCCCCTCAAACTCGTTTCACAATTCTCTTCCATTTAATTTCTCTAAAGTACATTCACCTGAATGATCACTTCTCTAGAATGAGCAGCCTTAGCTCTCTTCAATGGGTATTTTTTATAAAGATTGCCTAGGTCTTTTGGGTCAGTTATCATTAATTGAGCCACCTGCTCTGATTCCACTTTCTTGGGGTATCATGACCCCAAATGTAGGGAGGTTGCAACTTGCAATAGTTGGAAGTGGTTTGAGGATGCTTTGACATGTCTGTTTGCTCTCCACTGAGTCTCCTTCACCAATTTGATGAGTAAACACTCTTTTAATAGCTCTCCTAAGCTGTTGTCTCCACCTTTATTTATTTATAATTAAAATATTCAGAATCACATTAAATATCCTTGACTCTGCTGAGTCATCAATTACAACTTAGCATAAAATTTAACATATTGTCTTTAAATAAAAACAAATAAGATAATATTTTTTTTTTTTGCAAAATTGGGGCATGTGACATACACACCGCCTTAGAACATAACATTGTCCTTGATGTTATTTATTCTTCATCATCAGAATTCCGTTGGAACAGAATTGGATATGCATCTCGCATATTACTTTCCAATTCCTAGGTGGCTTCCTCTGGACTAAGGTGCTTCCATTGCACCTTCACCTATCCAATGGTACGATTCCGAAGTGTGATCTCCCTCCGCCCGAGGGTATAGTCCAGTTTCACTAGAAAATATCCTTCTGGTTCCACCTATACATCATTCCAGTTAACAACACGATTAGCATCATGAACATATTTCTTTAATAAATAAATGTGAAAGACATTAGCTACTCTTAAATTGGGTGGGAATGCTAATTGATAAGATACTTGCCCAATTCTTGACAGAATTTCAAATGGACCACAGTAATGAGGTGCTAGTTTTGCACAACTCTCCAATCTCAGAGAGCTCTTATTGGGCCTCACCTTGATGAACACATGTTCACCTACCTAAAAATCCTTTGGATTCTTTTAAGGCCTTCTTTACTTTTCTGTCAATCCTGTGCAACTTTCAAATTACCTTGTACCTACTTTACAATTTCTTCCATTTCCTTTAACAATTCAGGACCTAACACCAATTTATCCCCCGGATTACTCCAAGAGATAGGAGTATTACATTTCCTTCCATACAAAATTTCGAAAGCATTAAATCTGGTTGATGCCTGATAATTATTATTATAAGCAAATTCTACGAGATGCAAATAATCCTCCCATTTACCTGGCTTGTCAAAACCCCAAAAATTCCGAAAAATTTAAAATTTTTAAAATAACATATAATCTTATTAAATGCAGTCATTAAATATTTGATTAGTTTATGTTACCAGAATTGTAACTGAATGATCTTTTATTATACTTAACTTTAAAGATGAGTTTCTTGTCAGTTAGTGATTGTTTTCTGTTTGCAACCACAAGGGGGAATTGCCATGACAGACTGGGCTTACTTAGCTTGCGAGCTAATGCAGCAGTTTTTCTTTCTCTTACAGATATACAGGTAATGTTCGGGTCACTGCTAACAAATATTTAAAGTATTAGATAAGAATTTGTTGTACCAAATCATTCAGTAAAAGTATAAGCATGCTAGCCATGTTTATCAAGCTTTTAAAGGTAGAGCTCTTCCTATAATCTCCTTAAGATCTTACTGATAGAAAGTTGGAAATTACTAGAGAATAAGATAGCTATTTTCCTTTATAATAATAGAATTAAGTATCCTTATTGAGTACTGGTCCATTGATGAGTTTACTGTAATGCAAATATAGAAATAAAATAATATTTCTTATCTAGCACAGTAAATATAACTGGGTTACCATATTCAAACCCATTTTTACTCATCCGTTGTTACTGCATCATGCCAAGTTTAAATTTAGAATATGTTTTGATTTACAACCACAATTGTAAAGGATCTGGAGTTAATAATATCAATATATATATATACTTTTTCTTACTTCGAGCAATTACAAGGTTTATTGTCTGATACATGTCTCCTCTTAACATTTTAAGGGTTTGCACTGATTGGAAAACTACTTCTATTTCCATGATTGACAATTGAATAAAATCTATAAGCACCTTTAGAATTAGTCCTAGATTATCATGATTAAACTCATTTATGATTTTCCAGACTAAACTACCAACAAGAATGGTTATAATAATTTACATAAACTGCCTAACATACACTCACTTACACAATCCTTGTAAATCTTTGAGTATGAAGGATAACAAAAGTCTACTTGTTATCACAAGGAATCTAAGACTATTAAGAGATTGTTATTATATTGGTAATAACAAGTAAAATCGACTAGAGTAACCTTACTCCAAATTTGTTGGTTATATAGCTTGAATTCTACAAGTTAAAGTCATATAAAGAGAGAATGACAAGTCTTTTACCATCTATGCAAAGCTATAGCAATTGGCATTATAGTAGCAGAGTTGTAAACAACTATACCTAACATCACTCCATTATCTTATAGACTTAAAAGAAATGATATATCACTTGTTTTCACTTGAGACTAGGGTAAATGGCAATATAGTGGTAAGTTTTATGAACAACTTATAGCTTAACATTATACCCATATCCTTATAACTTTTATAATTAAAATCAAATCCTCTATGTCTAAAATACTTTAAGACTTAATCTTGAACGATATTTATAATGCATGGTTTTAATATTTATAAGGCAAAGTTTTAATATTTACAATGCAAGGTTTACTAGCATTGTTCTAACATTGCGGTTGTGAAAAGTATGGCAGGTAAAACTATGGTATAGTGACCATAAGGGATATCCATGCTATGATTTTGTTTGGAAAAACAATCAATGGGAATCTTGTCGTAGGACATTAGAACTTCGACCCACTTGCACGCAATATATTAAAACGCGACGTGGTCATTCCAGAGCCATGCATTGGTGTTATAAAATCGTTGACTCAACCCTAATTTTGCATTTCTCCCTCGCCTTCGGGCTTGGTCGCTCTGTGAACCCTCCTAGTCCAATTTTTTGCTTTTTCACTATTTTATAGCAGCTTCTATGCTGCTTCAGTCCTTCTTGCTTGTCTACTGCACTGTGTGGGAGTCAGTAGCTTGCTGTTGGCGGCCATATGGTTGTTGAAAAACCTAGGGTTTTTCCCTTTGGCACCATTGTCGACCCTGTCACGGCGTGAGTGTATCTTTCGACTTGATACTGTCAATGCTTCCATTGTGGAAGGTATCCTTTGCTTTTGCCAGCTCATTCTTCTCGGTGATAAAGGAAGGGTTTACGCTTCCTCTGCTCGTAGTTATCAGGCTGTTTACGGTGGCTGCACTTCTTTCAAACTTGCCGGTAAGTTACAAGTTATTCCTTCATCTTTCCAGTTCAAGAAATAGTTTAACCATTTGAAAAAAAATAAGGTTTTAACTAAAAGTATTCTTTCATTGCAGGCTTTGACTCCTCTTTAAGGCGTGGATGGCACAAAGCTTCGACGGTTGGCTTTACCTAGTAAGCCTGGTTTTCACCATGGCGTTCCCTCCTTGCTGGTTTGTTAGGAAGATTAAGGTTTTGAATTTGAGTGATGTGAATCTGTGGTTACCTCAGCTCTGTTCAGTCTTTTAACTGCATGTTAAAATAAATTCCTAACACATTTAACCCTGTGTTGTATATGGGTGTTACGGCTTCGCTCGATGTTGTAATTATTCGCCTTTATTCTGTATTTAAGATTTTCTGTAAAATAAATACTGTATATATATATATATATATATATATATATATATATAAGGGAAATGGCTATAAGCCTTCCTGTAGATGAGGTTACGGCCTCTACATCCTTTTTCCCTTACTGTACTCTTAAATTGTTCAGGGTTTTCACCCTAGAGTTTTGTAATATGACTTAATATAAAGCTTTCCTGTATCTTTGGGCTTGTTTATCGCATGCATTTTTTTAATTCTATGCTTTGTACAGGAATAAGTAAAATATGAGTTTATAACCACTTATATTGTGAATTTATGATACGGCCATAGGTGAAAACATTGTCTTAACTCTTAGTATTTATCTTACTTGTATAGACTGGACTTATAGGGTTCAACCCTAATTTTACAGTTGAGACTAAGTTCAGTTGCTTAATCTGTCATTAAAATTATACTCTATTGGTATTTGAGAGTTAAATGAATGATATTAACCATAATGGTTAAGCTCGATGATTGAGCTAATTACTGTTCTGTTATTTCTTTTCTTTTAAATTAATAACTGGGTTATTTAACTATTGGTAGACTCTTTTTGATAAATTTCTATTAGGGTTATGTACCTTGATTTATTTGTTATGTAAAAACTTCTTAAATTAAATATAGGGTTTGTATCCTTATACAAATATCCTAGCTGAGAATACAATTCTCTTACATTACTCTTGGTCATGATATAAATACTGTAATTTATCTTGTTATATAAATAATTTGGGAGAAAAAAATACTCTCCAGCTTATTGTTAAATAGATTTGTTGTTAATGTTTCTGAACTGGCTTTACAACTTGACTTCTATTTATTAGAAGCTGTGAATGTAAAGTGCATACCTTTCAAATTATGAAATCCTGTTGTATTCTTGTTATATTTTACTATTTCCTTCTAGTATTGTTTATTTAATTTGTAATACACAGAGTATAAATATTTCGTACATAATCCTTACTTATTTATTCATCAAGTATAAATAAACTAGGTTTATAATTGCAATAATAAATTATTACTTAAAGTGTTACTATTATAATGTATGCATTATAGATACATTATTAGTATTACAATAATGATATTACTTCTTACTAAGCTTTCCTTTGATTATTTTAAATGTTGTTAACCAATGTTTGGTTTAGTTTATTTATTTAGTTATAATGCCTGAGTATTTTTACATAATACTCATTCAATATTAAGTTTATTCTCATATACATATCTATATAACATTCATTTACCATATTTGAAAATAAAATAACAGCTTTGAAATCTGTTTAAGCTTAGCTGAAATAAAAGAAGATTCAGTAATTAAATAATTGCATTCTTAACCAAAATAAAGACTAACACCACTAGGATTTAACTGTAAAATCAACCAATAAGTGATTAAATCCTACTGTCAGTATTGTCTTTTCAACATTAAGAGGTTAGATTCTTTTAAACTAGAAAATAACCATTATATGACTTAAACAGTAGAAATACTTAGTCTATCTTTTCTTTAATGCAACTAGTATTTACAGGAAACAAAGATACAGTACTAGGAAGTAGTTTTTAAAACTATAAGAAAATAACTTATAAATTCCTGAAATACTTGTAGTTACTGAAAGTAACTAAATAGGAAACTCGGTTCAGAAGGATATTACTTCACAATACCGAGGTACTGTGCTGGAGTACGGTCTGGTGATCCTAGATGTGGAAAAACACAGTAACTCTTAACAGATTTAACTACTGATATTCTGAGATACTAACTTTACTAAACTGACTAACTCCTTAGACATATAAAATAAACATAACATGCATCCATTCATACTTAGTAAACATAAAGAAATAAGTGACAAAACCTGTTTAAGCTGTGGACAACAACAGCAGGCTAAATCCACGGACCTGGGTAACACTTTTTGGAAAGAGCATTTCGGCAAAAACAAAAAAACGTACCTCGGTCGAGGTAAATACCTCGACCGAGGTGCCTCTGTCAAAAAAATTATAAATAGAAGTCACGGACCCATTTTGTAAATGAACATGATCATTACATAACTGAATTGTATTTAGTTGAGGAAGCACTAAATTATCAAAGACTGCAAAATATATTCATTACACTTTGCTGAATCCTTCAACAACTCATGAAAACCTGAAAATAGAACTCTCCACAAAAAACTTTGCCTTCAAACATTAATGACACTCCCTGAAGTCCCTGATACAAAACGAAATGGAGCCATTTTTGAGTAGTGGGATGCAACTGCAAGCAGTGAAATCTTTTAAATATTGAAAATAGAACTCTCCAAAAAAATTTTGCCTTGATCTCCATAAAACTCTCTCCAAATCTCTTTTGTGGTTCGCTATTTTCAATATTTGAAAAGTTTTCACTGCTTGCAGTTTGCATCCCACTAC
>LPNX010280075.1:4299-34946 GCA_001517045.1 Pseudotsuga menziesii
TCATTGTAAAACGCAGGGATTTTTGATGGTGAAGGACATATATGCATCAATAAACACCGCAGAGCATTACTAATGTCCCTAAATGAGTTCCAGTTTCAAAGTTTCCAAGGTAGCCCATACAATCTTACCCAAATAGGAATATCATCAAACCTTTCGCATTAGGTATCAAACATTGGGGTCCAACTCTTGAAAAGAAAGGGGTTAGAGCCCAAACTCTAGTGTTTTTGGAGAATTTTTCAACCATCTTCATTGTTTCTGAATTTAAATACAAACCAACCCATGGCCCGAACTAGAATTTTTGGATTGTAGTTGAGTCGTTTAATCCAATTGGCAAAAGCCCATTTCTCAAGCTGCTCAAGATTGGGGTAATGTCCTCTGACTCTTCCCACCAACGATATCTCTGCCATTTCTAAAGACTAAGCCACAAAGACATTTTCCCCACAAACCATTTTTAGGGGTTATTTCATTGTCTTTAGACATTTATTATGTTTTTCCTTTGGTTTGCTCCTCCCGATAATGTTAAAATTTCATATGCTTAGCTAAGACATCAGTATTTCATTTCATAACAAAAGCATATAAACAGGATCACTGAAAGATAGACAAGCACAACCATACAAAAGGAACACAAAGATTTATCCTGGGAAAACCCTAAAGGGAAAAATCTAGCAAAATCTTCCTCAATATAGATGTCCCAAAAAGATAAAAGATAAAACGAGCAAGGAGATCAAAGCCTGATCGTCCTCCTTCTCTAGCTACTTCTCTTCTCCACTAATGTGCTAAACACGTGAGAGTGTGTGTTTCAAATGAGGAGCGCTACACCTCTATTTATATTCATCCGTTCACTTGAGTTAACTCATCTGACATGTAGGCTCGAGTTACACATGTAGGCTCAAGTAACCACACTGGGGTGCTAATGACCCACCTTTACAATTAGAGGGGACTACCTCATGACTCTTATTAGTTCTTCCGATTAGAAGCATCGGGGTACAAAGTAATACAAGTGGTTCTCCCGATAGGACCATCGGGGACCACAAAAAGATACATATAGAATATTCTTTGAAGTTACAATATTTCAACACTCCCCCTTAACGAGAAGGGTATTCTACAACAACATCAACACTCCCCCTTAACGAGAAGGGTATTCTACAACAACATCAACAACAACAATAACAGGAGAGAGAGAGAGAGAGAGCATCATCAGGGTTAACACATCTATAAATCATTGGAATCTTTTCAACATCATGTAGTCTTCATCTGCAATCTTCAGTCTTCAGCAACATCAACACTTTGACCGCTTCGATCAGCAGCAATCTTTGACCGCTTCGATCAGCAACAATCTTCAACACTTTGACCTTTCGATCAGCAACATCATCTTCAGCTCTTTGACCTTTTGATCAGCAACATCATCATCAACTCTTTGACCTTTCGATCAGCAGCATCATCATCAGCTCTTTGACCTTTTGATCAGCAACATCGTCATCAGCTCTTTGAACTTTCGATCAACAACATCATCATCAGCTCTTTGAACTTTCGATCAGCAACATCATCATCATCATATTCTGATCTTTCGAACAGCAACATCATCATCATCATACTCTAATCTCTCGATCAGTACGTCATCATCATCATACTCTGATCTTTCGATCAGTACGTCATCATCATCATACTCTGATCTTTCGATCAGTAACATCATCATGAAAACATCATCATCATCAAAACATCATCATCATCAAAACATCATTATTATCAAAACATCAACATCATCAAAACATCAACATCATCATCATCAAAACATCAACATCATCATCATCAAAACAACAACATGATCCTTCCTTTCGGAATTACGGGATCAACATGTCTATGGTACTCAGACGATCCTTCCTGTCGGAATTACAGGATTTAGGTCTTTACGGAGTTACTAGCGATCCTTCCTTTCAGAATTACGGGATCAACACATCTGTCGAACTCAGAAAATCCTTCCTATTGGAATTATGGGATCAAGTCAATGATCCTTCCTTTCGGAATTACGGGATTTAGGTCTTTACGAAGTTACTAACAATCCTTCCTTTCGGAATTACGAGATCAACACAGTTGTGGAACTCAAACAATCCTTCCTATTGGAATTACGGGATCAAGTCAATGATCCTTCCTTTCAAAATTACGGGATTTAAGTCTTTACGGAGTTACCAACGATCCTTCCTTTCGAAATTATGGGATCAACACATCTGTGGAACTCAGACAATCCTTCCTATTGGAATTATGGGATCAAGTCAATGATCCTTCCTTTCGAAATTATGGGATTTAGGTCTTTACGGAGTTACTAACGATCCTTCCTTTCAGAATTACGGGATCAACACATCTGTGGAACTCAGACAATCCTTCCTATTGGAATTACAGGATCAAGTCAATGATCCTTCCTTTTGGAATTACGGGATTTAGGTCTTTACGAAGTTACTAATGATCCTTCCTTTTGGAATTATGGGATCAACACAGTTGTGGAACTCAGACAATCCTTCCTATTGGAATTATGGGATCAACACACGTTCTCGAGTACCGAAGTCACTGGATCTATTTTGAACCGAGGTTCAAGGATGATACAATCCTACCACCTTCTCGATGACCTAAGTTCACCAGATCCGTTCTGAACCGAAGTCTAAGGATGATACAATCCTGCCACCTTCTCGATGACCGAAGTTCACTGGATTCGTTCTGAACCGAAGTTCAAGGATGATACAATCCTACCACATTCTCGATGACCGAAGTTACACCAGATCTGTTTTGAACCAAAGTTTAAGGATGATACAATCGTGCTACATTCTCAATGACCGAGGTCACCGGATCACTTCTGGACATATGTCCCATGATGATACAATCCCTCTTCATTATCAAAGACCAAGGACTCCGGATCACTTCTGGACATATGTCCCAGGATGATACAATCCCTCTTCATTCTCGAATACCAAGGTCTCCAGATCACTTTAGGGCAAGTGCCCAGGGATGATACAATCCCACTGCAACATCACTACTCCCCCTTTCGAGGAAGGTATTTCCGAACAACACCAAGCTTGTCTCGAAAGTGTTCGAACTTTACTCGAGACAGAGGCTTAGTCAGCACATCATCATCCAAACCATCATCATCTACATCTTCAGTATGTGAATACTGAACTATCACCATCTGTATCTCCAGTATGTAAATACTGAAACATCATCTATATATTTAGTATGGGAATACTGAAATCATCACCATCTATATCTTAAGTATAGAAATACTGAAACATCATCATCTGCATCTTATCTCGTATGTAGAAATACTGGATTTCTATGTGTTACGATGGAACACAGGGTTCTCTATCATCGCAACTCTGGTTATCACATAGAATCATTGTAGTATCCATCTTCAGGTCAAAGAGACCTGATATAAGCTTTCGAAGCCATATTACTTCACAACTTAGCAGAGAAATCTGCTATGTATTCTGCTTCAACCGTGCTAAGAGAAACACTGGACTATTTCCTACTAAACCATGAACTCGTAGCAGACCCAAAAGCATCTACCTGATGTGCTTTTCCTGTCTGAGATACTTCCAGCCCAATCTGCATCTGTGTGGCCATACAATCTATACTCATGGCTACCATCATAGTATAAACCAAAGTCTATAGTCCCTTTCAGATATCTCATCACATGTTTTGCAGCTACTAGGTGAACCCGTCTTGGTTGAACAAGATATTGACTTAAGGTGTTCACAGCAAAACAAATGTCTAGTCTGGAATTTGTTAAGTACATCAATGACCCAATGATCTATCTGTAATGAGTCACATCCACTAACTCTGATGAGTCATCGGCTAACAGCTTCAAGTTGGAGTCCATGGGTGTGACCATGACTTTGCATTCCAACATATTGAATCTCTTTAATATCTCTACCGCATACTTTCCTTGGTTGAGAAATATTCCTTCTGAACTTTTCCATACTTCCAGACCTAGGAATAATGCATTAACCCAAGGTATTTCATCTCAAATTCTTCTGTTAGTTTCTTCTTGCTTTCCATAATCTCTTTCTCATTCCCTGTCAAGAATAAGTCATCCACATATAATAACAAGATGACAGGTTCATCTTCTACAACCTTGTAGTAAAGGTTGAGATCGACTTTACTCTTGGCAAATCCCATGCTCATCAGGAAACTATCTATTTTTCCATACCAAGCTCTGGGAGCTTGCTTCAGGCCATAGAGGGCCTTCTTCAACTTGCATACTTGATTCCATCTGTCTTCAACTTCAAATCCTCGTGACTATTCGATGTAAAACTCTTTCTCAATCATACCATTAAGGAAGGCTTGTCTTTACTTCATCATGGAAGAAACTACCATCATGGTTCTAAAGGAAGTGTACCTTGCTTCCTGGAGTAAGTGTCTCTTCAAAATTAATTCCCTCTTTCTTATAGAAACCTCTGGCCACAAATCTTGCTTTATACTTCTCGATACTTCCGTCAACTGCATGCTTTATTTTGAATATCCATTTGGAGGATACTATACTCTTTCCTTCTAGTTTGGGAACTATATCCCATACATCATTCTAGTATTCTTTCATCATAACATCTTCCATGAGTTCGTCTTGTCAGGTCATCAACATATCCTAGTCTTCTTCATTCAACCTTGAAGGTTGGAACCCACCTTACTCTTGGTAAAGTCTCGATCCATCATGAAGCTATCCATCATATTGCACCATGTCGAACTCAGATATCTTCTGTAGTCACTCCCCCTGAAGTGGAGTATCATCTTCATTCTGTACAAGTGGTTCTATGCTTGATATATACTTCTAGTAGGTCTGGTCAATAAAGTATGTTATGTCATAGTCTATTCTTTCAGAGTCAAATCACGAACCTTGCTTTGTACACTTGTTCTTGTAGATCCATAGATACTACGTACTTCCTTTTATGTCTCGAAATCATATCATATACATCATTCCCCATGATTCAACTGTTATTCTTTGATCATAGCTTCTTTCATAGCATTCTTTTCTTCGTCTTGAGTTATCTCTCGTACCCATGGTGGATCTACCGCTCTCTGAAGCTCTTTCTTTCATCATGGTGTCTCTGACCCTGGGAGCTTCAAATTCATGTTTATTGGAGTGAATTTTGAATTGTCATCACTTGTTCTTCGGAACAAGTCTCATCCTTGTTTTCTTGTAGGAGGTTGTTCAGGATCTTTCCTGCAATTCAAATGCACCAATTTGCATGGTTAGAACTATTTCATAAAACATATGCATAACGACAAATTCTTATGCATCATGCAACTATTTATCCAATACAACATTCATCCAAATCTCACAGAAACTTTCTAGATGCCTTCCATCTCTACCATGACATCATTGAGATTGTGCACTAATCCAATATGTCAGCAAATAGGTTTCATTCTAGATAAGTAGCAATGGAGAGATGTATAGCACCATGAGCTACTTACCGATCACATGTATATTAGTAGTATATAGTCATTAATGCAAACAATCTATCATGCATAACACATCAACTAAATATAATCAAATGCATAACAAAACAATATCATTAAATGACAATTGAATACTTATCTTTTGTTTGTTTCGTGGGTAGACTCCTTCTTGATCATTCTCCTTCATCATCTTCTTCATTCATGAAATCATCATTTCTTATCCAAATGATAAGATGGATAAGAAGTTCGTCAAGAATTGAGTTCTTCATATTCCTCATCGCTTGAGGGATCTTCTTTGAATGGTGAGAGCTTGATATTCAATTTGCTCCCATCTTTCTTCTTCTCTTCTTATGAGATGAGCTTATTCTTCTTCCCAGAGTCAACTAAAAGTAATCACTTCCTTCTGGCACACATTCCTCGCATGAATGAATCCCATGATCCTGGGAGGCCATTCAAGGTGGCTATCACCACTTCTGCATTCTCTGCTTCTTCTTCTACCACTTCAAGATGTTTTGCATTCTCGATCTTCACATTCTTCAAATGTTTTCTCGAAGACATCTTCTGATTTATGTTCTTATCTTCAAATAGCTTGATCAAGGAATCAAACATCTTCGGTGTCTTTAGGGAAGACACTTGTGGTACAAGTTGATCCGTGATTGAATCAACAATGATCTTCTTGGCCTTGATCAAGTTCTTCTTGTGTAAGGCTTTGAGCCTCATCTCCTTCTAGAACTGGAACCTCTCTACTCATGAAGGTGTCCAATTCATTTTCTTTAGAGAGATCAAATGCTTCCATGCTTGGAATTTTTCAACTTCACTAAGATTATCATCAAGCTGATGTGATAGATCACTTTGAAATGAGAACCTCAAATGCAAATAGCAAAATATTAGATCTTACCGATTTGAGGTGTTCGTCCTGCTTCCGAAGCTAGTTGATCTAGGGTTTGTCAAAGAAACCCTAATTTTCAAAACTTGGAATCTTTTAGATCTGATTGGATAGAAATATATATCTCTTCAAATGGATCTATCCAATGTACTCCTTTTCTGAAAACAGTGGAGGGAAGCTCCTGGAACAGGAAGCCCTAGTTTTCCAATTTCTTCTGCAGAAATGTCTGTTACTGTTTATGTGATATCTCTGAAATTACTATTCCTATATGTCTGAAATTTTTCACTGAGGTAACCTCGCATTTCCCTGATCCAACACAATATGTTTCATTAGAATTGGTTTCACAAATTGGGATTTATGATCATTTTCCCAAGGTGACCTGTTACAGAACTGTTCAAAACAGTGAAGTTGTATGGAATGCCACGTGTCACTGGTTCATCTTCAGGATCTAAAATTAGGACCACAGAAATTAAAGTCTATGCTATTTCTAGAACATCTTCAGGAATTCCATTTGGACCTCTGTATCCCATGCTACAGCAATTCTCCCCAGGTGTCCTGTTTAGGGATGAATTCTGGAAGAGGCTGGAACCCTAACGTGGACGGGTCATATCTCCCAGAATATAGCGAATATGAGGCTGAATTTTGGATACACTGTAAATCAAGATTTTATCTTCATCCTTCGCAATTTTCAACTCCTGAGCCTTCACCAATCTCAAGATATAGCGAATGTACCAAAACTTAGCAGTTTTAGTATTTAGGGTTTTTCCAGATTGAGGTCAAACTAGGGTTTGACTTTCCCGGAGTTTCACCCAACCAAATTTCTTGATCCAGGTCTCTAAACTTAGATTTTGATGAGGAGAAAAATCCTATGCTGGGCTCACTCAAAAATTCTTCTTTTGCAAGAAGCCCTAATTTCCCACACTAAAAACTGAAAAATGCTCGGAATCAAATTCCGCTTCGACAGAAAGATGCGCCCTTCAATGGAGAGTTAGCCTAGCCTTATTTTGCTGATCGATTGTGGAGAGAGAACCAAAAAGTAAGAATCCCTAGATTCTGTAGCTGCACAATGTCTTCTTTTCAGGGTGGCTCTGATACCATGTTAAAATTTCATATGCTTAGCTAATACATCAGTATTTCATTTCATAACAAAAGCATATAAATAGGATCACTAAAAGATAGACAAGCACAACCATACAAAAGGAACACAAATATTTATCCTGGGAAAACCCTAAAGGGAAAAACCCAGCAAAAGCTTCCTCAATATAGATGTCCCAAAAAGATAAAAGATAAAACCAGCAAGGAAATCAAAGCCTGATCCTCCTCCTTCTCCAGCTACTTCTCTTCTCCACTAATGCGCTACACAAGTGAGAGTGTGTTACAAATGAGGAGCGCTACACCTCTATTTATATTCATCCATTCACTTAAGTTAACTCATCTGACATGTAGGCTCGAGTTAATCATGTAGGCTCAAGTTACACATGTAAGCTCAAGTAACCACACTGGGGTGCTAATGACCCACCTTTACAATTAGAGGGGACTACCTCATGACTCTTATTAGTTCTTCCGATTAGAAGCATCGGGGTACAAAGTAATACAAGTGGTTCTCCCAGTAGGACCATCGGGGACCACAAAAAGATACATATAGAATATTCTTCAAAGTTACAATATTTCAACACTCCCCCTTAATGAGAATGGTATTCTACAACAACATCAACAGACAAGCTATGTCTAGGGATGGATCCCAAACTAGTGCCACCAACTCCTTTATCTTGTTCTTTCTCTATGGGGTTTCCTTGTTGATCTGAGGATTTCAAAAAGGAAGCAATGAACCCTTCCGCACACTACAGAGGGAAATCTTCAAGATGGTCTTTGGGCCAGGGTCTATCCCCTAAGGTTTCTGTCAGCGACTGCCCAACATATTAAACCAAACTACTTTAAAGAAAATATTAAACCACCCCACATTTCATAATAAACCTCATTTACAAACTATGAAAAAAAAATTAAACCTCCCTACCTTTCGAAATGAAATCTCTCATTTAGGAATGTGAACTTACTCGGTAAGTCTATTCCATCCAAAATGAAACCATTGGTATTCACATGTAAAAGATACATCTATTCGTCAAAGCGTTGATTGGCGCACCTTTTGGCAGACAATTTCCTTGAATTCAAATGTACAAAACAACTATGGATTATGGCAACTCAAATAGCAGTCGTAAGCAACATGTTGCAATTTTTTTCTATTGGTTGCATCTCTTATCGCATTTAAACAGAAACAATGTAATGGGTCTACAAATCCATTTGGAAATTGCACAAATAGTCAATGGTTTATTTCTTGGCATATGAGGCTTGTATTATCTTTTCATGCCTCGACACCTTTTGGAATCGATCTTGTGACCATGGGGTCACATAGTAGAACTAATGTTGGGACTCTTAGGAAACCTAGATAATATGATCATAGAGATAAAAATACTATTATATAAGCGAGTATAGATTATTGCACAAGATATAGAGTTTTGTTGTCATGGGGAAAACCTCATGGAAAAAACCCCCCTCAAAATAAGCAGGAATCAAGAAACAAGCTATGAATCAAAACTTGTGAAAGCATTACTGTAATCTGCAACTTTGTGGAGCAGCCATGCAGAATCATGGTTCTTCTGTGCATCAACATCCTGAGACTATGCATGTGAACCTCTCCAAACTAAATGATTGTATTTTTCTCTTTGGAAGAAGAAGAATATGCTCAACTGAATCAGGAACATAGACAGTTGCATAATGAAAACTAGAGCCATGTAGAGCAACTGATATCAACTGATGAGAGTGCAAAAGTGCTTGATAGTTTGAACCATGTGAGGTAAACCCAACCAAATTATATGTTGCAGCCTTGAGCATCGAACCATATGAAGGTAAAATCAGCTACAGGTTTTAAAAGCAAGTGTCCAGGCGAATGCAAGATGTCTCCGTCTTTACTAGTATTGTGAGGAAATGAGCATGTGATCAAGTAGAAAGGTAGAGATGTCCTGGGACCATGGAGAGCGAATACTTGATTTACATAATCTGATATATCTTCTAAAACATCCAATGATTCGCAAAATCTAATATTTGCAAAATCATGAGAGAAAACTAACATCGAATCCCTAACAACAATTTTGAAACAGACTTGAGGTATTTCATTTTTCACTCCAAAATTGATGAGAAAAAATACAAGCATGACTGGAGCCTCTTGAAACTTAAAATTCGAACCAAATAAATCCATATCATATCCAAGAGTGTGGAACAAAGGTTTCAAGTGCTCCACGAAGACGGTAGATGCGCAATTTTGTCCTCCTTCAACCAAACTCGGAGTATTGGTGCAAGCAATCATGTAGGAATTTGTTGGAAGCTCTATATCAATTAGAGTGAATGGATCACTCCTAAAATTTGATATTTCTTCCAAAACATCCAAATTATTACTTTTCTGCACAGCAGCAGTAACATTAGAGAGAGAGAAACGGAACTTCTCTTCATTTTCTAAAGCAATCACTGGCAAACTTTGCACAGAATTTAAAATAGAAGAATCAATGGAGAATGCCCGAATAGAATGGAATGAGAATTTTTCTTCAATAACAGAGATTTGAATGTCTTGTTCTGGATCAGCTATACAAAAAGATCAAATATCAGAGATCTCATAAACTTCTAGAGCAGCAAAAGAAGGAGTCACTCCAAGGAGACTTTCTTAAATTCGAATTGACTATGTTGAAGATTATGCTTCTTCTTCATTTTGAACAACTTCATCAGAGAGAATAGAGGCTGGGACATTTGAAGAAAGAACTCTTAGGGTGATGGGTGTGATCTTAAAAATGTTGTAATGATCATCATTGTGCTTGCCAAAGGTTCTATCAATCTCTGTTCAAAGATCATTAGGTATTCAGCAGAATCAACAAGATAGCGCAAGCTTGGAGAAAATCTCAAGCATATGCTTCCAAAATCTCTATCACCATCATTTAACCTGTCATTCTCATCTTCATAAGACACTTTACCAAGTCCAATAGATACCTCATAGAGACCTTGTCTCTTTAGAAATGAAATCATCTTCAATTTCCACTCTGAATATCTTGTGAATGGAGTAAGAAGAGAAACTGATAATATCAAATCCATATTGAAGTTGTACCTACAAAATATCACTGCAAAACAAACCAATTCGCAATCATATTTCAGTTCAAACCTTTCCACCTCAACATGTACACTTTCTCAGAGTCTATCACACATGGATAGTCTTCTATGGACAGAATCCAAAGGGAGCATTGTTATGTTTCCAAGATTTATGTGGAAACTCAACTGCTGTTGGTGTACAATGGAGATCGAACAAGACTTGCTGCTAGCCTAAACAAGGCTCTGATATCATGATAAAATTGTGAACCATTGATCTACAAGAAAATGAGAGCAATGGTGAAGAGAAATATGCAATGGAATTATCAAAGACAATGTACACTGAACAACGCAAGTTTGAGACAAATTTGATATGAATTGATTAGTTAATTACAACATTAATCTCCATTCATTCATTAATAATACAATGAATATACATTAAATAGAATTCAAATGCCATGGATTGGATTCGAATCTACCAACACAAACTCACGGAATAGCTAACTAAAGTTGACTGAATAACTAACTCGGAGTGTCTAAATCATTGTAGGTAGCTCACTAGTCTAACTCTGGATGTCTAAATCAATCTACAATAACTTAACTGATGAGGTAGGTGGAAAAAGGCGCCACTCTCTCTTCATGCATGCATAATTGGTGCTACACTAACTGAAAGTGATCTAATTGATTGTAACTGGAAGTTGACTCAGCATAACAGCTTACCTACCACAACCAACTAATGGAGGTTGTTGGTGGCACTCAGAGTGTGCTCCTATAATGTAGGGATTGGCATCGGTGGAACCATTGGCAATGGTGGCACTAGTGGAACTAGAGGCACCAATATTCATGGTGGCACCGAAACTCCAGTAAGGTGATAAATGACCTCCTTTGCTAGGGAATATGACAAAATATACTATATAGACAAAGGAGGATTATTAATCCCAACAAACTGAGATTCAGGTTTCCCATCATATGGTTGCCTGCAAGACAATATAAGAGCATGTACAGCCTGAATAAGAAGGAATAGAAACAATGTTGGGATGATTTACTCTCCTGTACTGGTTCTGAAACTCAGGAGAGAAGTCTAAACTTTCCTTCAATCTCACGCATCTTCATCAAACTGAGTTTTGAAGTGAAGACAGATTCAGACTACAACGAGCTCGTTGCATGAGGGCATGGAAATGGATAGTTGGGGGTAAATGTTGGGTGCCAAAATAGACTCTTTTTGTCCATATTGATCAATACCTTTTTTCCTTGTTTTTCTCTATTTTTATATAACTTAGGCATATATTTTCCTAATCCAAGCATGGATTTTAAAGGTATAATTTATTATTGTTCTGTTTCATTAATGCTTAATACTGTCTATGGTTATGAACTTTATTTTTGAATTACGCTGACTTGTGTTGATTTGATAAGAAAAGTATCTTTGAATTACGTTGACTTGTGTTGATTTAATAAGAAAAGTTCAGAACCTCAAAAGAATCAAGGTGTAACATCTCCCTAAACTCACAGAGTAAAGAATACATGGCGTTAGTTGCCTCTTTTCAGGATCCATTTTAAGTTATTGACGAGATAAGCTTGAGTGTCTTTCCACGCGGACCGCTGAAACAGTCCAAGAATCTTCCCTCCTAATCAGTTGGAACTTGTTCGGTCTGTTGAGTTGTTCAGATAAAAAATCGCATTCATGATTATGAACCAACTCCACTTAATGTAATTATGGTTGCAATTGTTTTTGTTTCAATTCGGCAGCCTAAAAACCATAGATATTCATGGATGCACAAAAGTGGACTTGAACTACCTCATCTTTGTATAAGTATAGGGAGGAAAATTGATCTAGGGGGTTAGGATTATTGAAGAAACATTGTAGCAGAAGGATACGACACTATAAACCATATTTTCATCATTTTAATTAAAGGAGTAGCAATTCTCAATATTCTTGTGCCTTAGATTTCGTTAGCCTTTAACGAAATAAGTAAACCCCAAACTTACTAGATCTTGGAAGGTAAAATATACGCTTCAAAAATGTCTCTCTATCTTCGGTATTTTGTTTTTCAACATTGAAATTATTGAAATTATAGAAAAATTTAGTGTTCTTGTTGCAATTCACTATCCACAACGATCTATTTTTTAATCATCATTTAGCATTATGTCATGCCAACATGTTTTTCTCCCTTTCTTCTAATCTTTTTATCTCTCTCGTGTGCTTATTGCCTGAATTCTTTAACCTTAACTACATTTAATTTGGATATTGCTTGAATTCCTTAACGTTGTGCATATTTCGCCAACAAGTGTTGTATATTTTTTGCCCACTCCATAGTCATAACCATAAGTATCTATCTAAATTGTCACATAACTGAATCATAGAAATACAAATTCATATTTTCTCCATTCCTATTTTACTATCAAATTTAACAACTCATCTTTAAATCAAAGAAAAATTAACTTGAAAGGCAATACATGTTTGTTGTCTTCCTTTGTAATTAAAAATACAATGGAACATGTTCAAACTTAGCTCAAGACCCAATCCATGATCTTAAACTTTATGTTCTCTTTCTATAATAGATCATGATACAACAAAAAAGTTGAATGATTTTAAAACTCTTACATTGACTATTTGCTTTTTTTTCATATAGGGGCTAACTTAATTGGGTTAATGCCACACAGATTGGCACTGAGTTTTCTATCAAAATATTGGTCAAAAAGTATTTTTTCTTTAACTCACCTTGCACATTTTCCTACCTTAGTATAAAATTAAAATCAACCTATAATGATAAAAATCGATCAAGTTATGCATTACAAATCAAAGAAATTCTCACAAAAAAACTACATTTCTTAAAAGGGTTCATATATGTTAGTAATTTGAATAGTGAATACAATTTCATTAACGATAAATTATATCCAAAACCGAGAATGCAAAAGTTTTGAAAATTGCAAAAGGATTTTGATTTTATCATATGATCAAGCTATTAGACTTACCTATAGAGTCAACCATATGAAAATTCTACTCCCTTGAGAAAAAATATTACAACCTTATCCACCTCCACTAAAGTCTGTTGAAGATTAATGGAATTTGGTGTTCAAGTCCTAAACAACCTATATAGAGTGTTATTTTTGTGGGGAATCACTTATACATTGGATGTTGCAGGAAATACACTTTATTTCTAAACCCAGCTAGCTATTATCCCTAGTAACAACGCCAACAATCCTCCATTTATTTTTTCCTCAAGTCATTGGAAAATTAAGAATATGGATGACCTACTTACACGCAAAAGGTCAACTCTCTGCTAAGGTAGATACCAACTTCACAATTAATTCTTAACCCCTCACAATCACTTGAGGAAAGCTTTAAAGAACTCAAATTGTAATGTTTATTGAAGGGGGATACCTATCTCTCTCTCTCTCAAAATCTACATTGTATTCTCTCTAAAAAAACATTATCAGTTGAGGTCTTCAAAGCCTTCTTCGAGTGATTGTGAAGGATCAAAACCAAAACGCTAGAGGGTTTGACCATTTACTTGTAGAGAGAACATTGATACTCTTAACAACTCAAGGAAAAGAGAAATGAGGCATTTTCAAATATCAGTAAAAATAATCGATGTGGCCCTCAATAGCACTAGCACCAAACAATGTTCAAAAATAAAGAATTTATCCTACAACATCTAATGTTTAGGAGATTCCACAAAAAGAACACCATAGTTACGTTGCTTAGGACTCAAAAAAGAAATGGCATTCTTCTTCAAGATATTTTTATGGAGGTGGATAAAGTTGTAGAATTGTAATCATCTTTCCTAAAATACTAAACTTTTCATATGGTTGATTCTACAAGCAAGTCTAATAGATTGATAATAAGTTAGATTCTATATCTCTCTACAATCTTCAAACCTCCTACATTCCAACATTTGGATATACCTTGTCTCTAATGAAATGGTATTCACTATTTTAATCACTAACACATATGGACATTTTCCTAAAAACCAATCTTTCTGTAAAAACTTCATTGAGTTATAGTGCATAAATCATCATAAGTTGATTTTAATTTCATACCAAAACACAAACAAGTACAGGTAGAATCTAATGGAATGGGGTTTTAACAGATATTTTGATAAACTACTTAATAAGTGTCAACCTGAGTGACACTAATCTAGCAAAGTTAGCCCTTGCATGAAGAAATTAGAAAGCAAGCAGTAAATGCAAGAGTTTAAAAACATTACCCCGTTCTGATGTATCAGAATCTATTATGAAAAAAGAATCTGGAGGTTAATAACATGAATTAGGCCTGGAGGCATTCTCAAACATGTACCATTGTACCTCCAATTAGAAAATAGAACAATAAACATTCATTACATTTTAAGTTCAATTTGGTTTTTGTTAAAAGATGATAAGTTCATTTGATAGTCAAATAATAATGGAGAAAATATGAGTTTAGCATATAATGCATTACTATGTTTCAATTATACAACAATTTGTAAAACAACTTAAATAGAAATTTTGTAGTTTACAAAATCTCATAGTGAAATATCAATGAAATTAAAAAATTGAAGCAATATTTGAAGTAAATGTTATGGTTATGACTACATAGTGGGCAAAAGAAAAATACAACATTTCATAGTGAAATATCAATGAAATTATGAAATTGAAGCAATATTTGAAGTAAATGTAGTAGGTGTGTTTTTAAATGAGTAAATAAGATATTAAAGCCTTCGAAGCAAAAAAATCATGTAGGCGTGGCTAAAAACCAAATGGTGATTCAAAAGTGTTGGCAAGGGATTGGGGCGAGTGAGTTACGCAGCGTCGTGGCAGCTGCACAAGCTCATGCGGCACCACGTAAGGGCCGTTTAGCGCAATAAGCAGAGAAGTAACCGCTTTTTGAATATTTTATATATATGTGGACCTAATTTTGTTGTAATAGGTCAGTAGCGGTTAGAAATTAATTAATAGTGGACTCTTGAGGCGAAGGCGTAATCCTATTTATAGATCCATTTTTGTAATGATAAAAAAGCATGAATTTGGCATTTTAATTGCGTTGTCAGTATCAGGGATTGCTCTGTCATCGCTGTGATTTTGTCTGGATCTCTTTTGATGAACTCTCTAGTTTTGGAGAAGGATGATGTAATGTGGTATGTTTGTGCAAGGTCAATATAAGATATGGTTCAATCTCTATCTGAGTTCTGTTATGATGCAGCAATACTGCTTTCGTTATGATGATACAATGCAATATATGTAGATCTGTGTGATGCTATGATTCTGCCTCTAATACAATGATGTGATTCAGTTTCTCCTTGCTTTGTTAATGTGATCTGTTAAATCTCTGCGATTGTTGAATGCAGTAGGATGTTTCATGATTAATGTTGTGATAAGATAGGATGATCGCATAAGTCATGGTTTTCTCTAGTCGGATACCCATGTCCTCCTTCCCCACTGTCGAATACTCGGTTCTGACAGCTCTCCCTTGAATGCCTCGGGTGAGACCTCGTCTGCTTCACAAACATTTCCGGGCAGGGTAAAACCTGTTCGGGCCGGTGCTCAAGGAGATTGCGCTGCAGGGCGTCGACAGAGTGGGAACCACTGTCGACGAGGTTTTGTGGGTGGATCGCGCCAACAAAAAGTAGAATCCTATAACTAATAAAATGCAACACTAAATTTTTCTAGAACATTAAAAAAAGTAACTTTGAATAACAAGTTTGGTGGTTAATTATTTCAAAACCCTAGAAGAGAGAAACATTATAAAGATCATAATTTTTTTCTTTAGTTCTGTGGATCAAAAGATAAATAAGAATTTGACATGAAACATATCATAAGAATAAATAAAACGTGTAATTGTCTATTTCCAAAACAACAAGATTTATGGATCAAATGGATGGTCAATACATTTCTTCCAAAGTTCCACGGATTTTTTGATTGGCTAGAAAAAAACATTTTGGAAACTGTAAATGAGACAAATAAATCTAGTAAGATCCTCAAAACCATAAAGTAAACCCTTTTAATCTCGATCCCAAATAAATATCTCATTTCCTTACTTGAAGACTTCAAATTAATTTCGTAATGGAATACAATCTACAACATTATTTCCATTAATCTCCTAAAGAGGTATATCTAAAAAAGACTCCTCCGAAGCCATTGGCCATATTGACATAAGTCTAGTTTACATTGTGTGAGATCTTATATAGTGCCATGGTCCATACAACATGGTAACAACGAAGAACCAAAACCCAAACCTGCACAATAAGCCTCAACAACTTGAAGCTAAGGTTTCTATGATTGAGTCTTCAATCACATAATTTGGAAAGGATATGGATGTAGAGATCCAAATATTAGGATTTATCTATAAACACTTCGGTATCAAGATCCCAAATCCACACACTGATCCAACCAAGAGGAAATATTCAACAAATGAACTATAGGACACTCACATGCTCTTTTACAGCAAATGAACTATAGGACACTCACATGCTGTCTAAAGAGGTATATCTAAAAAATACTCCTTCGAAGCCATTGGTCGTATTGACATAAGTCTAGTTTACATTGTGTTAGATCTTAGACAGTGCCATGGTCAATACAACATGGTAACCAAGAAGAAACAAAACCCAAACCTGTGTTAGACACTAAGAGGGGGGGTGAATCAGTGTAAAGCCAATTTTAAAACTTTTCTTAACTTGTCACAATTAACTACCAATTCATCATTCTACTATTCTACCAATCTCATAATCATTTCATAAACATCTTTCACTTCATCATTCACATATCATAAGCATTTGAATCATCAAGAACCATAACACAAAAGAACACAACACCATATAATTTTGTAATCTTTTTGTATTAGTTTTGGACCGGCTACAACCGTTAGGTAAAATCAGCACCTATTGATACAAAGAGCACCTACTCTTCATCTAGGACCCTGCCTGGTTTTCTTAGACCCTGCTAAGAAGGGTTTGAGGTATCCTAACCTCAAAAGCAAGACAAGATTGATTTTACAATACAGTATACTTGTGTTACCATACTCATGTCATCATACACAAGAAATCTATGTCACATCATCAACGCCGCTCATCATCTCTGCTCATCATATCAACTCTGTTGTAACACTGTTCATCAGTCATTTTGTTCATTTTCTCATAGCTGCTCAACAACCTCTGTACTCTAGTCACTGTCAAATCATCCCTGTAGATATCACTGCCACATCATCTTTCTGCCCATGTCATCACTGTCATATTAAACATCAATACTGATGGTCAAGCTGCTCATCAATCATTGCTGGTCAATCTTTTCATCATACTGCCTTATGAACAATCCACTGTCAACTGTCCAAATCACTGTCAGTTGCCCATAACACAACCAACTCAATCAACTACAATCATTCTCCTCAAATGACTATGCACTGCTTATAATCCCTTGCCAATTTTTGCAACTGCTCAAATTGGTTCAACGGCTAATATTCTCAACTTACTTAATCATCACTTGTCAATGCACAGACTGTCATCATCTGAACATAAAAGGTACAGGACTAGATCATCAAGGTTGTATATGAAACTTTATGGATTATTCAACAATATATCACTGTTTGCACTTCCTGAGCACTTGTCATCACATCATCATAATTGAGGATATCATGGATCCCTCATCATCTAAGTGTAGTATCAAAGCAATATCATAGTATGGAACATGCCCACTGCATATTCAATCAAGTGACTTTATTGTGCACAGAAGGGCATCAACACATCATCAAGAACTTTGTCATGAGAGGAGTATGTTTAAGTCTTCACAGACATCACTGTAGAAGGTTTTTACTGTGTGTACATACTGTGCATACTCATCATCATCAACCAATACATCAATTGTCAACATCATACATGCATCTTTTCTAATGTTCATACATTCAACATTGTAGAGTAACATGCATATAGAATGTCATTGTTTCATCACTCATACATTGCATGTTCATCATCATAGGATATACCATATCATACTTCAATATTAAAGTGTATAGATCACGAGACTGTTCAGTATGCCTTACTGTGTTCACTGTCTAATATAACTGTTTACTCATTTGATCATTAACATACCTTCATAACTGTGAAGATGCCACTATACATGATGGTCTGTTGCCCTAGGCCTGAATTTAAGGCTATCACAGAATTATTCATGCCCAAGCATCAAAGAAGAACTCACTATATGCTGCTGCAAAATTCGGCTCCAACTCAGTCAAGTTCAGTAAAGTTCATCCTTCAATTTATGATTTTATCCATCAAAACGTCTTTGCTGGTCACCACCGTGGTCTGCTACTTGACAAGGACAAACAACAAAAGAACAAGAGAAAATGGAACTTCCAGGCTGCAAAAACCAGGGGTTCTACTGATGCTGCCACATCACTTTATGCCTGGACTGTGAGATTCAAAGATACTTCAGGACTAGGACTGTCATGCCTCATCAATTAGGGTTGTCATCTTCATCAATTAGGGTTGTCATCCTCAGACTATTTTGCTGCAAGATTCAGACTGTTGTAAGGTCAATTCGAGACTGGTGTACTTGTGGAAACCCTTCACACTTCAAGCTTAGAAATGGTTAACAAAATGAGTAGAAATAAACTCCATAAAATTTGCAAAAACCAAACTGTATAAACCATGTGAAGACTTGTGAAAAGGTCACTTTATTGGACTGCCATCAAAACAGGAAGTCTTTTCTGCAAAAAATAATAAGGCCCTCTCCTAATTGCTCCCACCAAAACTTAGGGCTTCTTTGTTGCTGCCTTGTTTAGGGCCAAAAGTTGTTGTTGCTCCTCTGCTCTCATGAAATTTACCATAGTCACGAAATTCCGTGGATGCTGAAGATCAACAGTCACTATCCCACAAAAATTACAGTGCTCAGCTAGGGCAAAAAAAACAGTCCTTCAAAATTATGATTTCATCCCCAAGAGAAAGCAACTTGGCTCCACCAAAATTATTCTCCATAGCCCAGTAATTTTTTCATGAAAAACTGTCCAAAAATAAATATTTTGACCAAGCAAATTTTCAGTCTTTCCATAGGGTCGAATTTGCCTCAGTCACATACCCGAAATTCCTCAGTCTGGTTGCCTCAATCCACAAAAAATGACCTCAAAGCTCCTCCGAAAATGTATTTTCAAAATGAGGTTTGATAGGGTATTAATAGTGGTTACAACGTAGAAAAAAAAATTTAATCTGAGCCGACATTTCATTAAGAATTTAAATTTAAATTAATTTCTTTTTCCTTTAGCTAGCCGACTTGTCACAATAATTTTTTTTTTTTCATTTATTTATTTTTGTTTCCTTTCGTAGCCGACTTCAAGGGATGGATTTAACAAGGTAAGTAATTTTTAATTTGATTTTTAATAGTCACACAAACCCTTCCTTCAAGGGTCAAACCTTACCAAAGAATTGCATGCATTTCTTTATCATTATTTTTTTTTGCCACATCATCAACACCAAGGGTGTAATAGGTGTCCAAGTGCCCAATCACCATCATATGCATGTGGGTGCCTTCATCTTCCTTTTTCCCTAGGGCCATCCCCAAGGGTTCCAAGACCCCAAATGCCCACATCATCTAAATTTCTTCAAGGCCATTAAACCATCTAGTGTGTGGGTCAAAAGGATTCTTCAAGGCCTTCTTTATCAAGCCAAGGGCATCCACAACATGTCAAAGACCATACAAGGTCATCAATGACCACATCATATTCATTAAGAGTACTAGGACCATTAATCCATCAAATGTGGGTCAAACAACTTCAAGTGACTTCTTTAAGAGCTTCTTCATCAAGCAAGGGTCTTCATGGGTTTCTTCAACCACCTCAACCACACTGGGAGACCCCCAAGATTCAAGATCCATCATGACATTACCTGTGGGGTTGCCAAACCTTCTCCTGGGGTACCATGGCACCATCAGAGCATGAATGACCACAGAATGGGTCGTTAATGCTTCTCCAACACATCTAAGGCTTCTCCATAGTCTGCAAGGGCTTCAGGACCATCTCCAGGGTCTTCAACGCCATCAGCAGGGTGGTGGCTTCAAGATCCAAGCTTGTGGGTACAGGGACCTTGTCAACTGGGTACAAGGTGCTTCAAGGCACAAACCCACTCTGTAAGGGGTCCAAAGCACTGCAGGTGGGACTTGGTGGCATCAATGACATATTGTGGGGCCACTGCAAGTCCATGTTGGCATCAATGACAATTTCATCAACAACCTGCACAATAAGCGCCAACGACCTGAAGCTAAGGTTTTTAGCAGTGAGTCTTCAATCACATAATTTGGAAACGATATGGACGTAGAGATACAAATATTAGGATTTATCTATAAACACTTTGGTATCAAGATCCCAGATCCACACACTGATCCAACCAAGAGGAAATATTCAGCAAATGAACTATAGAACACTCACATGCTCTTTTAAGACACCCATGGCCCTGCTTTCTAAAATCAGAGTCTCGACATGAAAAAATCTAATGGCTTCAATCCCTCGAGTTGTGTTACCCAAATGGAACACCATTTCTCTTTTCAAGGCATTATTGATGGCATAAAGAAACTACAAGTGTGGTCTTCTATTTGCATTTAAGACATTAGCAATGGTATAAGAAAGCTTATGGAAACTTCATTGCTTGGACCCATTTTGTAAGGTCCTTTATGATTGTTTTGAACATGGTATTCATTAACTTGGATGATTGATATAATTGCAACAACTAAGCATAGCATGATGAAGTACATTACAACCTCTTAGCATTTGGCAATTCGCGAAAAGCATTTGTTCAATTCCTTTCTTAAGGAATGTTTCATCAATAGTCTCAAAGAGGCAATTAGAGCACATACCATGATTCAACACCCCAAAACATGGTTGGAAGCTTATTACGAAGATAAAAAGGCCAAGTTGGTGATCAATGCCCAAACCAAAAGTCCTTCATTTACTATCGATAATATTCCTGTCATGGCAATTATCCCCAGCCCCACTTTCAACCATTCAAAATCCAAAGTTATTTGCAGAAGAGATAGAAGAATTCCCACGCCTGAAACTTTTCAATAATTGTGATGAACATTATTTCAAAGGGAACAAATGTAAAGAACAAAAATGATTTCAAATGGGATGTATCCCCACAAGACCACTCAAAAGGCGCACTAGATGAAGACACCCCTAGACCAGACTTAGAGAATGCCACCCCTCCCATGTAGAAAGGAACCACCTTGCAAGCTCCTTGTGACATACACCAAATTTCTCTCCATGCCGTATCAAGTTTCTTGGCTCCCCAAGCCTCGATATTGATTGGTTACATTAAGCACCGCAAACTGATTGTGATGATTGATAACAACACCCACAATTTTGTTCATAAGAAAATAACCAAGGAAATACATTATTATGTTTGTTCTATACTTTATTTTCAAATTATGACAGTCGATGGCAATATGACAGAAGGTGGCAACCAATGTGAAAATGTAAAACTTCATATGGGTGAGTATCATCTCGAAATCACATATTTTCTATTTAAATGGGCGGTTGTGATGTAGCTCTTTGGCCAGAATGGCTACACACTTGGGAAGTGTCAAACTGGATTTCAAGGATTTATATATTTGCTTCACTAAGGGCATACAAAAACATACACTCAAGGGGTTTACACCTCTCATTCTATGGATAAGTCGTTAAAGAAATTCCACTCAAGAAATATTGCCCAATTCAACGCCATACAAGTAGGGGGCATCCCCCTCCCCAACAAGAAATTCACCCTAACTCGCAACATGTCCTCTCTAAACATCAACATGTACTTGAAACACCATGATATTTACCATCGTCATGTGGGAAGCATGACCATGATATTCCACTAATTCCAAGGGATCAACCACCAATGTGCATCCTTATAGGTGCCCTTTTGCATATAATAATGAAATAGAAAAGATCATTCAAGAACTAGACGTTGGTGGAGTCATACATCCTTGTAGAAGCCCTTATTCATCACCAATGATCACAATATTGAACACTAAGGCCAATTGATGCGTGTGTTTTAGTTTTAGAGCTCCTAACATGTAGACCATCAAGCACAAATTTTGTTAAAGAAATGTAACTTTTGAAGATATTCTATTGTATTTTTATAATATTATTGTTATTCCTCCTTCAAAAGATGGCATTGATGTAAAACCTCCATTGTAAGTTGAGTCAATAGTACCCACAAAAGTATTATTTAAATGTTATTTTTTACTCTCCCTAGGTAATTCGGCAATGTTTAGAGCAATAGGTCGACCTAGGTAAGTTAGAGCAATGTTTAGAGCAATAGGTAAGTCAGCCATGTTTAGAGAAATAGGTCGACCTAGGTAAGTTAGATTATCACTCACTTGATGAGTATAAATAGGTGCGGCACCTCCCTCATTTTTACACACTTCACACTCAAGCAAGTGCGCAATAGAGAGCGAAGAGGTATGTTGGAGAGAGGAGCTTCTAGTATTGTTCTTAGGGTTGTTCACTGTACTTGGCCAAATTCTATATTGAGGAAGTTTTGTTGGGTTTTCTCCCCCACAAGGGTTTCCCAAGATAAATCTCTGTATTCTTTTTGTATTGTTGTACTTGTCTTTCTTTCAATGGTCCTATTGCATATGGTTATGATGTTGTGATGCTAAATGTTTTAATATATTATATAACCATTAAAATTCTAACATGGTATCATAGCCACCCCGAAAGAAGTATTTTTGCAATTTTAACACTACTACTACTACAAGTAACAGAGATTAGGGATGCGTGCTTGAAACCTTAGAAGGCATAATCCAGTCATCTATGAACTTTCGCTACAATTTGATTTTGGTGAAGATACAAGAGTTGAAACTTAGACATGTCAAAGATTAAATGTTAATGTACCTTATGTGCAAGTTTTAGCCTCATATTCGTTGTAATTTAGGAGAGATGACCCTTCCAAAATAGGGTTCTGACCTCTTCCAAAATTCAATCTTAAACAGGTGACCTAGAGAGAAATGATATATCTCGGATAGGAAGATCCAAATAAAATTTCGTAAGATTTTCCATAAAATGCGTGAACTATAGTTTCTTTGGTGTGAGTTTCAGAACCCGAAGTTTTAATAGTTACATGTGGTCGTTCGCACAAGTTCACTATACTAAACCAATCCATAAATAGGTCACCTTGGGAAACTTAGCATAAGTTCCACTTTATATATCCAATATTGCTCTAACCTATGGGGTTGTACTGAAGACAAATTAGACTACCTCAAGACAAAGTTTCAAAGCTTTAGGAGCAGAAATTTCTATGATACATTAGAATTAAGACTAGACAATTCAGTAGAAAAAATTGAAGAAACTAGGACTTCCTGTTTCAAACACGTCCCTTCACAGATCAATCGAAAATGACCATCTAACTTACCCTAGGAGGGAGCATATTCTGTGAAAACATTTTCTAATTCTCTGGATTCTCAATTTTTGACCTAACACTGCAGTCGAGAAAGCCAGGGCATCAAATATTTTGCAGTTTTGTCCACAAATTTGGGAAAATGAATATACTACTAAACTGACCTTGAGGAGATGCATCTTTCTATCAAATCATATTTCCAAGTCACCAAGGTTGAAAAATTAGGGTTTCTCTATCAAACCCTAGGTCCACCAAAAGCAATTTTCCAGAAAATATTTGGAACAAAAATCTAGTTAAAGCACTCTCATTGGTAAATTGGATTCTCTCTATTTCCATTGAGGTTCTGACTCAAAATGAAAAAAAATACCAAGCTTAAGGACAAACTTGAAGGAGTTGAGAACTTCTAGGAATGGAAGTATAGAGTGGTTCTCATATTGGAAGAGCATGATTTGGAAGACCATGTCAAAGGAGAAGTTGCAGATATAGAAGGAGATGAGGGAAAAGCTAAGCATAAGAAGAACTTGATCAAAGCCACGAGGATCATTGTAGAATCTACCAAAGATCATTTGATTCCACATGTATCATATTTAAAGACTCCTAAGGAGATGTTCAATGTTTTGACCAGCCTGTATTAAGGAAATAACATCAACAAGGTGATGACCTTGATGATTCAACTCAAAGTTGTGAAAATGCAGATGTCAGAAAGAAACATTAGAGGAAATTTGGGGTCTAAAATGGGCCTTATAAGAAAATGTGCCAAAATAAGTTTTTGTGAGTTGGAATTCAAGAACCAATAGAATGTCAATAAAATAATTCAACCATAATGGTTGAATTGACATATTTGTCATTAAAAAAAACTACTTTTTTTGTTCGTATTTTCGACATATCTCATGGTGTTTTTACTCAAATTTCGATCGGGAGAGCTCGTTGGATGCAGAATTTGATTCTGCATCCAACGAGTACCCACACTGCATACTTTTGACAGACCCCTCTACCCCAAAAACAAGAAATACCTGAAAAATGTGATGATGACATCATCATCACATTTTTCAAGTATTTCTTGTTTTTGGGGTAGTGGGGTCTGTCAAAAGTATGCAGTGTGGGTAATCGTTGGATGCGAAATCAAATTTCGCATCCAACGAGCTCTCCCGATCGAAATTTGAGTAAAAACACATGGAGATATGTCGAAAATACGAACACAAAAAGTAGTTTTTTTCTTTCTTCCTCCAAAATTAATCAATATTATTTTATTATTTTAACTATTATTTTATTATTTTCCTTAGGAGGCCCATTTTAGACCCCAAAATTCCTCTAATGCAAGGGTCTCCCGGATCAAGGAACAACTAGAATTTATGTCAAGGAAGAAAAAATGGTGATGACTACCTTGAATGGTCTCCTAAGATCATGGAAATCATTCTAGAATGAAGCTCACCAAATGCAACAAGATATGGGAGGAATGTACGCAAGAAGCAACTCGATTGATAGCAAAAGAAGAGAAGAAAGAGTGGAATGATGCCACAATAGTAGAGTACCATTCAATCATAAAGAATGATGTCTAAGACATGGTTCTGAGACCTAAAGGGAAGTATGTAGTGTTTTCCAATTGGATCTACTAGATCAGGCATGCAGCAAATGGCAGCATCAAGAAAGACAAAGCAAGGTTCATAGTTTCTTTAAGAAAGAGGGAGTCGACTATGGAGAGACATTGTTCTAGTGGCTAGACACACTCCTTCAGTGGTGGATATTACACTAGACATATGGTGTAATCAAAGTAGAAGGGCAGATTAAGCAACCTCTAGAACTCGAGACTCTTTACAGAAAACCACTTGTAGTTACATGAGGAGCTTGAGGATCACCTAGAGTGATAGATATCTCAACCTTTGCTACAAGGTTGAATATGGAAGTCTGTATAGGATGAGAAGCTCATAGATGAATACAAGAGGAACTTGCAACAAAGTTCAAGATGGAGGATCTTGATATCTAGTGACCTTGAGAGGTGACAGAGATGGATACACTGAAGATCAAAAGCAGAGGAGGCTACCATTCACTCCAATGAAAAATGTCTCGATGCAAAGGAAGGATGGTGCTCCGCATTAGAGGGAGTGACTACAGTAGATCTCAAAGTTCTAGAATACTGGCATGATTATGGGGATTAGAGGTGTTGTAGAATCCAAAGGAGATTTTCCTTATCCAAGGAAAATATGCAATCAGGATTTTGAAGACGTTCAAGATGTTGGATTGCAAGGCTATAGCTACACCAATGGAATCGAACTTGAAGTTGTACATCAAAGACAATTGATGCCACAATATACATGAAGATGATTGGTCCATTGATGTACTTAACAACACAAGGCCATATATTTGCTTCATTGTGAACACCTTAAGTCGGTATATAATGGATCCTAGACATGTTCACTTGACTGCGGAAAAACATGTAATGAGGAACCTAAAGGGTACATTGGATAATGGCCTCGGTTATGCATTTAAAAATAAGATCAGATTACACAAATATGCATATTCAGATTGGGCAGAAAATGTTGAAGACATAAAGAGCACTTCAGGATGTTTTAGTTTGGGATTATGTGTAATCTCGTAGATCAACAAAAAACATACTAGTGTTGCTCTAGATACGGCAAGGGCTAAATATGTTGCAACATGTTTATCTTATAGAAAAGCAGTTTGGCTTTGCAAGTTGTTAATATAATTGTTTGATACTGAGATGGATTTGACTGATAAAACCAAAGTTGCATCAGCCTGCCAAAAAACCTAGTGTCCCATGACAAATCGAAGCTTGGAAACGAGAGATCATCCAAGATGTAGAAAAGTATGGTTCTCTAGACAATACTTATAGAGACTGTAAGTGGCCTCAAACACACTCCAGTTATGTGGTATTGCTGTGTGAAATCATTGATGCAGAGCCTTCCAACTATGAAGAAGCAACTGAGAAGAAAGCAAGAGAATATTCCTTAAGTGATGAGGAATATGCACTTTGATCCAGAAGAATTCAAGCCATGAAGACGAATATCATGCTCTCATCCATTCTAATATTGGATAAGAAAGGATGCATTTGTGAATAAAGAATAAGAAATACACAGATTCAGCACAAGTACACAGTTCCATATGATCTAAGGTCATAATTGTTGATCATAATCAAGATAGGCATAGGTCCTTAGCATCATAATATGAAGTAGACCACGTTGTCAGAGATTCCAACTCTTACAAAGAGACAAAAGATCAAGTGGGAGTCTACCAAACAAAAAAAAAGATAAGCATTTGAATTATCATTTCCTGTATATCTAGTTGCTTAAATGATAATGTTTAGTTGTGTACATATTTATGTTCCTGGATTTAGGAAATATATTATGCATGTTAGTGTATGTAATAATGAACAGTAGTATACTAATATGCATGTGATGGGTAAGTGGCATATGGTGTTGTACAGCATTCCATTGCTACTTATCTAGAATGAAACCTCTTTGCTGACATGTTGAGAGTAGTGCACGCTCTTAATAATGTTCTAATAGAGATGGAAGGAATCAAGAAAGATACTATATGTATACAGGATATGGATAAATGTTGTGTTGAATCATTGGCTAAGATAGTTGTCGCTGTCTTTATGCATAAGAATTTGTTATTATTAATATGTTTTGGAAATTATAAAATGTTTATAATCATGCAACTAAATTTGACTTGTGGGAAATATCGTGTGCAATCACTTACAAGAGAAGAAAGATGAAGAATAGGTGACAACATTTCAACCATAACACTCAAAGCAGATGGACTCAGATGAAGCACATGAAGAAAAACATGAATCTCCCAATATCAGAGGAACAAGTTGTTGATATGTTGACTAAAGTTTAAAGTTTAAATACTTTCAACACAAGCTTAGTGTAGTCTGAAAGGACCTCCCTCGTAAGAGGAAGCGATGATGATGATGTGGTTTCCTATAATAGTGGTGTAGAAACTTAGACCAGGGTTGATATGTCATCCTGACAAGACCTGGGATGGGATTGGTATATTTGTGATGACAAGGCATGTTTGATCCTAGGGGAATTGGTATGTCTAACTAGGCTTTGTTGGTTCAAAAGGATTAGTAAGTCAGACAAGCCCTAGTTGGTCCCCAAGTAGATTGATATGTCTTACTGGGTTCAGTTGGTCCAAAAGGATTAGTAAGTCAGATAAGGCTTATTCAATCTACCAGAGTGCCCACCGTAGCGCTGCTCCAGATAATGATGATGTTCCAACATTCTCATGCTAATGATGATGGCGTTCCAACATTCACATGCTAATGATGATTCTCTATCAAGGATTGGTATTTCTAACTAGGCTTGGTTTGTTTGAAAAGATTAGTAAGTCAAATAATGCATGTTTGGTCCCTGGGTAGATTGGTATGTCTGGCTAGGCTTCGTTGGTTCGAAAGGATTAGTAAGTCAAACCAGGCATGTTCAATCTACAAGAGTGCCCACCGTAGAGCTTCCCCAGATGATGAGGATGATGTTCAAGCATTCTCATGCTCATGATGATGATGTTCTAGCATTCACATGTTGATGATGTTTCATCAGTCACATGTTGATGATATTCTAGATGATGATGATAATCCAGTGGTCACATGATGATGATTCAACAGTCACATGTTGATGATGTTCCGGATGATGATGATGTTCTAGCAGTCACATGTTGATGGAGTTCCAACATTAACGATGATGATGTTCCAGCATTAATGATGATGATGTTCTAGCACTGGGATGATGATGTTCTAGCACTGGCATGCTGGCAATATTCCAGATGATGATGTTCCAAAATTTACATGTTGATGATGATGATGATGTTCCAGCATTTACATGTTAATGATGATGATGATGTTGTTCCAGTAGTCACACACCAATGATGATGTTCATGTTGATGATGATGATGTTCCATGTTGATGATGATGTTGATGTTTCATGATGATGTTCCAACTTGATGCCAATGATGATGTTCCAACTTGATGTCGATGAAGATGTTCCATGCTAATGTCGATACTGATGATAATGTTCTAGATACATGATGTTGTTGTAGTTCTAAAACTTCATATGACATATAGATTCACTAATTAGTTTTACAATGGCTGTTGTTGTTGATGTTGTAGAATACCTTCCGGGTGATTCCATGAAGATGGGTAACACTTTTTGGCCAAATTTGGCGATGAAAACCTGATTTGTTTACTCATGTGCTAGATAGAACCCCTCAAAACGCATATATGCCATGTGAATTTTGACTTGCAGTAAAAAAACAAATTGTAGAATATTATGTTGGCTTCATAGTGATATTTTTAAAAAAATATTCCGATGTCATTTAATGTGTGAATTTTTGCATTTAATGAACTGTGTGACCTTAAAAATTTGAAGAAGCTAATAAGTGGCTCGTGTCCACGTAGAGTAATTCAATCTTGCATTAATAATTTAAAAAAATATATATATATGAGCATGATCTACATAAAATGCAGTGTGATGTGCATATTTTTTTGTTAATTTTTTTCGCATTATACAATTATTTATTATTTTTCGAAAGTGACCACATTCGATTTCAGCATCATTTTAAACACATATTTGTCCACGTAAAGGAATTTTTTCTATTTTTTCAAAAATTGAAAAACCAAAGATACCCTTTTGAACAGAACACGTCGATATGTGATGTGTGCATTTTTACGAATTTTTTGGCTGTGTATTTTTAACTCTGCGGATTTTTCTTTGAGCTACTTCGAAGTTGCAGTGTGGTTTTCTAAGTATAAGTTTTAGAAGTAATTAAAAAATAAATATCATATGAATGCTAAAATGCGTGTATGATATCTCAATGGATAGAAGATTCGTTGGTGAATCTATCGGTATCAACTCCGCTCACTTATGTGCTAGGAATGGCAGGGTTTACACCTCTGCAAGGCACAGGAAATTTTCCATTTGCTTGAATGAGGGCTAAGTTTGTTTTTTTAAGCCCTCGACCGAGGTATTTAAATACCTCGGTCGAGGTATTAACAAAACCTCGACCGAGGGTTTGTAAGGCCCTCGACCGAGGGTTTAACAAACCCTCAGTCGAGGTGTTTTGAAGACCTCGACCGAGGTATTAGCTCGGTCGAGGTTCTAGGCAATCTTAAGGGTTATAAAAATGGGTCTTGGAGTATTAGATATGATTGATCAAATGGATCTCGGAGTATTTGTAGAAATGGGTCTTGGAGCCTTAGGAGTCATAGATATGATTGATCAAATCTATGACTCCTATTACTCCTCGACCCGTATCTACAGATCTACACATAAAATTTAGAGGAAGCAAAAGTAGTAATGTTGTTACATGTTTCTTCTTCAAGGTATGGGTGAATAATGTTTTTTCAATACTTTATTTATAATGGGCATTTATTTATTTGTTTGAAGCAATTATAAATAATAAATAATTGTTTGAGATATTTACAAATGAAATATTTACATAATTTTGCATGATTATGTATTTATACATATACCTGAAAAATAAAAGGTGGAATTCTACTATTTATAAAATAAATGTTTTATGAATATGTTATTTATAATGCAAATCATTTTTTGTCATGATTGAATTGGTTATCATGGTTGACCACGATGGTACGATTGATTGGAGTGCACTCATGTGTTGATGAGAGAGTATTTTCATGTATATTAGGTACTTTGAGTGTTCCATAATTATTAATTCATTTATTTAAGAAAACATTTCACACTTAATATAAATCAAACAATGTCATCCACTCTTCATAAATAATTCAAGATCACTAGAGTTTTCATTCTTTGTTTTTGGATTAATTAAAATTTCATAACATCATACTCCAATGGGTCTTACAATTTGATGACCATAAGTAG
>LPNX010280094.1:3561-86427 GCA_001517045.1 Pseudotsuga menziesii
GAAAACCCTAATCAGCTATTGGGCCTTCAGATCTCAGTTTCCTTCCAAAAATCAGGCATCATTCTCACCAGCAGCTTCATACTCTGGTACCCAGTGACTATCAGCTCCATCTGAGCTCATCCGAAGGAGTTATCAGCATTTCCAGACCACCAGGGGCGTGAGCAGCTGCCTCAGAGAACCAAGTCGCTATCATACTTAGAGGGTTCAGAACTGCAGTATTTTCCAGCCAATCTCTCCGGCACAACAAGGCTATCAGCCCTGCAAATCGGCAGATCCATCGGGCCCCTCCTTCCTTGAGGGCATCACCTTTTTCTCTGCTTGGGCGTCTTATTGCTGGAGCATTCACCGGAGACGGGAGAGATCAGTTCCTCTCCGATCCAGATCTCAGTACTTGCAGACTTTATCTGCAGCAATTTAGCCAGTTATCAGTGGTAAGTGTGTATCCTATCTCACAAACCCTAACCCTAATTTTTCCTATAAAAAAGGGATTTTTGCCTGGCAATTTGTAAGCCCAGTTGTATCCGCATAATTGTTTAGAAATAGAAAATATCGGGATTTGGGATATTTCAAGGATATAATTTAAATATTTTTTCATCTTTCTCAAATTGATAGGTGTTCATCCTCCCATCATGCATCACACTCCTAACAAATTGCCATGGTCCCACTAACAAAATGTCACTAGGCATCCATGGGAAAAACATCAAATAGGATGCTATATTTATAATCGAAAATATTAAAACTAACCAATCATTGTTTGTTTATAGTGACCCTATGTCCATTTTGTAACCATAATACCCTATATGCCTCTAGATGAGGCGTACACTTCAATTTTTAATTTGTGAACAACTTCAGTAGATACCGAATTCTCTGAACTGCCACCATCAATAACCAAATCACAACACTTACCTTATATTTTCCATTTTGTCCTCAAGAGCGTCTTCCTCTATTATGGTTCTCTCTCAACCTCTTTCTTTGACTGCAACAATATATTCCTCATTGTTAGGGTTCTCCCTTGCTCTGACCACAATTTAATCACGTCAATTGATGCTACTATTGGATTAGTTTCAACAAGATGTGTTCTCCCTTCTTTCCTTCTTCCATCCTTCACAAGTTATGGACATTCAAATGCCCTATGGCCTTGCATCCAACAACTGAAGCAAATGCCTTCAAATTTTCCTCCTCTACCTCTACCTCTTGCTGATTGACCTCGTCCTCAATCAACATCAGATCCACTTCCAGCAGGCTGGTCCATAGAACATAAACTACTTTCACCTTCTTGATCTTGATTTTCTTTCTGTTTCCCTCTTCAATATCCCAAATATTTCTTCACATTATGTTGTTTCCTTAACAAATTCTCCTCAATCGTCAAGGCTGCTTGAAAAGCCTCCACCATTAAATGAAAATTCAAAATAGTAAAATCATCTTGAATGGCATAAATTAAACCATTCACATACCTAGCAATGGATTTTAGACTCTCTTCATTCTATCCAAACCTTTATAGAAAGCATGTAAAATTCCTGTGTACTCCTTTACTGACATTTTTAGTTGCTTCAAATCCTGTAACCTTCTGAACAAATTCAAAGCATAATCCACAGGTGAAAATTTACATTTCAATTTTGACACCATTATATCCCATGTTTTGATCTTCCCTCTACCACTACATTCTCTATTTAGCTGCAACTTATCCCACCACAAAGAAGCATGACTTTTCAATTATGTGCTAGAAAACCTAACCCTCATATGATCTCTAATCTACCAAAACTCAAAGAAATTTTCCATTTCCCTTATCCAATCTATCAATTCTTCAGGATTTAAACATCCAGCATAGACAAGAGTATCAATTAAAGGTTTACCTCCAATACCGATGATGGCTTTGATAATTCTATCTTCTACTGCCATGTTCTTTGTTTCTTCTCTTGTAGTCTTTGATTTTGTTTCATCATCACTATTGTCTTGCACCACATTTGCAATACCTCTCCCCTAGGTTTCCTCTATGGAATCCATTATGGCCATCATTGTCCTCATGATTGTTGCAAGCTCATTCATATATTCTACAACCTCTAGTCTCTTAGGTCTTCCACAACCCCTTCCTCTATTTGCCATCACTTTTATTCTTATCTAAGATCTATTTTTACGTGCTCCCCACTTCATCACCATTCACAAATTACCCAATCTACAACCATGGTCTTTCTAATCCTCCACATCACAAGATCAACCAACTCTGATACCACTTGACGCAAAGAGCTCAACTCTACAAGCAGAGATGCATAGCATAACTATCCACACACATGATTAAAATCAAAACAACAATGCATATAGATAGAACTCACACATATTCATGATAGTGACAATCACAGTTCTAAAATATTTATTTTATTGAAGATGTATTGCTTCTGGATTACATTCAACAAAGCGACTCTGATCTGGAACTCCTGGCTTCATTCCACCTCTACAATTCCAACCTCAGAACTTTGAGCTTCCTCTCATGTGTTCTAATTCTTCACACCAAGGGATGTACACATGTAGAACTGATGGAGGAATACCAAACAATTCAACTACTAACCATTCATTTTAGATTTGGGGCAAGGAACCGTTTCATATTCCTGGATTTATTATTGTAGGGTATTAGAGTTAATTTAGATATTAGCTCCAATAAATATTCTATGTACATCAATAACAGTGATTAAAATATTTCATCTCATCAAATACTTTGACTCTATGCAACTTTGTCGTCTTCATGTAGTTGTTGGGCATGATCTTTGGTTGATCTCAAAGAAATGTCATGTACAAGCCCTATGGATCTGTAGCAATATGGTTGTAGCAACTTTTGTATACATGTAGCAGCATGCATTCTATAGCAACAATTTGTAATAAATACATTATGGAACATACCTAAACTACCGAAGAAATCTACATGCAGGTCGATAACCTTCTGCACCAGGGACACTCTTACATGAGTAAGTTTCTATGGCTTAGCCACCATCCCAAATTTTGGTAAATCTATAACCTCATTGGGATTAGTCAATGTATGGTTATCAATACACCAACCCCGACATCGAGATCATTGTACTCTAGGCATCTCGAAAATCCAGCCTATACTCCCTCCCTATGCATCATTAAGGCACCTTCCCTAGGCATTAGAAGTCCTTCTCCATATGCCTCTCCCTTGACAAAAATACTTCAAGTTGTGGACTTCCAATAATTGTATAAAGGAAAAAGAACCACTAGCATAGTATTGTTGAGTGAGTTGGTCCCCAACCCATAAGTTGTTACTTCCAACAATTCTCCCTCGTGGTTATGGTCTCCCACAAGATCCTAGAATAAATTGACCTCGATGGCCCCATTGTAGAATACCTGAAACAAAACTTCCACTCACATCATTTATCCAATCATTGATCATCACCATAACATCATCAACGTCTTGAAATCTCAAGAATATGTAGGTCATTAACACATACCATCAAGGCCATACCATATCATTTATCCAAGATAAAATTAAATCTGTTATACCACATTTTTGTTGCAACATATAATCTCTCACATTATATCTAGAATGATCAACACCTCTCATCAATTCAAAACAAATACAGACATTAGGCACACAACCATAATCCAAATTAAACAAAAGCAACATTCCATGCTTGTTACCATATATTAATTTATTGACCAATAAAAGAAGGATACATGGATGGTAGAACCATACTAGTGTAAGACTCAACTAGAAGTTTACTCAAATAAATCATTCAACATTCAATCAATACCTAAGCCACCCTCTTCTCAGGCATCAAAGGTTAATACATTCTCTTTTTTGCATTTACTTCCTTGGAAAATCCATTCCAACAAGACTAATAACTCAACAAAGGGTATCGAGTTCATTGGTTTTCCTCCCATGAGACTTGGATGACGAAACATTGATGTAGATTCTCCCAACTTAGATGACAGAACATTATTCTCCAAACTCAGTGTCTAATTTCACTCACAACCACAAGCTTTATCAAAACCAGCAATTGCACCCTCACACAATCCACTATAACCACCATCTCATCGTAGGTTTACGACGATCAATACTCAGCCTGCTGCAGAGCATTCAATGTGATTGCAGCAGGCATCCTAACGTTGGATCTTAAACAGTTTTAGATCCAAGGGTTAGCATGCCTGTTGCAGCTGCAATTAAATGCTCTGCAGCAGGCGGAGTATTGATCGCTGTAAGTTTACACATCGCTCAAGCTCATGGTTCATTGTGCAAGTTTGAGGTAGTTGCAGATTTGAGGACCTTGATTTTCTCTTGGGAATGGAGGAAGAAGCTTCGAAAGCTAAATATATGTTTCAATACCTTAACTAAATGTTCCTCTCAAAGTACACGGTACGTTATATTCGGAAATACAAGGTATTTGGGTGAGGAGTTTTCCATTAGACACGTGGATTTTTAACCTTAATCTAGGGTTAAAGGGATGCATGTTAGTTTGTCTATATATAGACGCAAATCCTTGAACTTATGATTATTTACTTTTAAACAAGATCGAGGAAGTGGAGCCGAAGGCATGGTAAAAAGAGAAGCTAGGGTTCCTTCAGGAAAACAAATGCACTTCCTCGTCTGGATCAGTTTGAGGTTTGGAATTTGGGAGCATGGCTGGTTGAATGTGTCAAGGATTTGACGGCGAGAGGATATTTTTACGGCGAAATTGGTAGAGTGGATTGGTTCGTCATGGGTAGTTGCAAAGGGATTTCGTTACATTTATTTCTAAAAATGGGGTGGATAAGGAGTTGATTCTTGCTAGGGCATCCTGGAGCTATAAATCATCAAGTATATACAGGTATGGTTCCTTCAATTCAAATTCAGTTCATAATGAGAAGATTCCCTTGTAGGTTCATCTTCTTAGTTTACCCTTGCATTTTTGGGACCAAAAAATTCAGGAAAGTGGGAAACAAGATAGGTTATTTCTTGGGTGTGGCTCAAGAAACCATTGAAATCAAGAAACCATTGAAAGGAACGGCATTCCTAGGATTCTGATTTTGACCTTTCTTTCACGTTGTCTTCCAGAAGACATTGTCTTTGAATGGGGCGATCAGGTTTGAGAAATCGAGTTTAGATGGTAAACTACAAAAATCCCCCATTTTGTTGTGAGCTCTTTCAAGCCCACGGCCACATATTTCGTGATTGCCCAGAGCAATACTAGTGTAAAACAATTAAGCTTTAAGAAGACTCGCATGATCTATTTGAATAAGCAGCAGAGTAATAACCACAGTTGAGGGTGTGGAGGAGGGAGGGGCAATAGGTTCAAGTTCGATGGAACAAACAACTGTGAAAGTGGTGCTCCCTCTCCTAAGGAGACCTTAGTAGGGCCTCCATAACAGAGCTCAATAACCTTTGGTATTGTGGTTTCTTCTGGGTTGGATGATAACTTAATCATGCACATAGGGCTGGGAAGAGAGTCAAAGGTAGCATTCTTATGATGGGGAGTCGGAACGGATTTTGTAATCAACAATGTTGGGCGAGCTCTCCCGGATTATAGAGAATGCCAATTTTTTTCACCAACGTCAAGCACTGATTTCGATGTAGTATTTCCAGACCTAAAGGTGGCTGAAGCGAGGGGTTCTGTTATGAAGCTTAGATTTTTCTTCGGAGCTGTCTAACTAGGCACGATTTTTACTTTTGGGCCGATTTTCAGCCTGAATCCGGTGAATTTAATAAAATCTTGTTATTTATGTTGTTTTTTGGGCGAGCAAAAATGAAATCATGTAACTCTAAAACCCTCAAGCACCAACACTCGAGCAACAAGCACCAACACTTTGTAAGATCTTGCAAGCAACAAGCACCAACACTCAAGCAACAAGCACCAACACTTTGTAAGATCTTGCAATGTTTTTACAGATTTTGGAAAATTCTGTCAAAATTTATAACCCAAAACTGATAAAAAAACAGCACCAACACTTTGTAAGATCTTGCAATGTTTTTACAGATTTTGGAAAATTCTGTCAAAATTTATAACCCAAAACTGATAAAAAAACAGATTTTGGAAAATTCTGTCAAAATTTATAACCCAAAACTGATAAAAAAACAGCCGGAAAAACTGATATAAAACATCTGGAAATAGAGGGAAAATCGTCCCCGTTTTTCTTCATCAAAGTATGGCCTTTTTCAGATCCTGATTCTCCTAACTTGAATTCCTCCGCTATGCCATTAAATATTGATTGTTGGTAATGGGCCTTTGTGTCCTAGCGTCTTTTTCTCCATTCAAGTGCTTGTAAACGAAATATATATGCAGGTCATGGTTGAATGGATGGAAAGATGCATCATACCTATTTTGGTATGTCTACACTCTAAACGCTTTTGATTGATCAGAATTTGTTGAAAAGTTGGAGAATGAATCCTTTTAGTTTAAGCAAGTGAATGCAATAAAGCCTTTGTTGACCTTATTGGGTTTATAAGGTCACCTTTTAGTGAAGACCAACCCTTACTTAAACCTCAAATAAAACCATGTCGTAATCAATAAACCTTTTGAGAATAAAACCATGTCGTAATTAATAAACCTTTTGAGATTAACTAAACCTTTTGAGAATAAAACCATGTCGTAATCAATAAACCTTTTGAGATTAACTAGTTATATAGTGAAGACCCACCCTTGCTTAAACCTCAAATAGAACAATATCATAATCAATAAACCTTTTGAGATAAACTAGTTTATAGTGTTGATTGTCAAGTGAAAACTAAATCATCACCAATTATACATAACAAATATAGGCAAGTCTAAGCACATGAGAGACCAAAAAGTATATGGGGACTTGAGTGTTAATTTCACCGAGTGTTCTTAGGCACAATTTTATTAATAAGGAAAATAAAGATTTTAAGATAGGTGAGAAGCATAGTGTATATGGCAAGTCTAAGCACATGAGAGACCAAAAAGTATATGGGGACTTGAGTGTTAATTTCACCGAGTGTCCTTAGGCACAATTTTATTAATAAAGAAAATAAAGATTCTAAGATAGGTGAGAAGCATAGTGTATATGGGGACTTGAGTGTTAATTTCACTGTGTCCTTAGGCACAATTTTATTAATAAGGAAAATAAAGATTCTAAGATAGGTGAGAAGCATAGTGTTTAGATAACCACTTTAGCCTTATCTTAACATGTTATGTGTTTTTGAAAATGATAAATACTCTGATAAGGATGTGATAAGGATTACCTATTTCTTAAATATCTAAACACATAAGTTAATATTCTAAGAAAAATACCCCTCTAAATAAACTTTATGATTATTAGGTTAAAATTCCTCTTTTTAATCCAAAAAATTATTTTTACAAATGCGAAGTTCATCTCAGAACTTGGTGAATTTGGTTTTACCTAGGTGAAAATATCTGAAGTTTTATCTTTAGATGGACAATATTGTGGCTCGATGATGTTGTTGTTGATGAGTGTTATGATTAAGTGATACTTGGTGTTTAACATGCTTTGTCTTGGAATGAAACATTGGATTTTTAAACATCTTTATTGTTGATTGATTGTTGATCTATAAAGTGGGGTTGGTGTTTTATGAATAGTACCAAGATCTCGTAAAACTTTGCAGAGCTAGACAATTTCACATGCTACTTCCCAAGCTAATATGTATTCTTCCTATGCTAAAGAATTTATAATTGTAACCTGCTTTTTACAACTCCAAGACACTACGTTTAAAACCCATATTTATTAATTAACTTGAAGTTGATGTTCTATCATCAATATCACTTGCAAAATCTGCATCTGAATAGCCAACAAGTGTAAAGTTGTCATTCTTCTAATGAAGTAGACCATAATCCTTTGTCCTTGAATGTACCTAAGGACCCTTTTCGTTGTATTTTAGTGATTTTCTTTAGGTTATTGCATGAATATGGAAAGAGTGTTGATTGGATATGACAAATTTGGACGAGTATTTGTGAAGCAAATGAGGCCTCTAACTTAACTATTTGTATCTAGTGTTGTTATCCAATCCCCCCCTTCAAACTTTGAAAGTTTTAAGTTTCGCTCCATAAGTGTAAGAGAGGGTTTGCAATCCTCCATGCCAAACTTCAACAATTTTGTTGCATACTTGGTTTGGCTAAGGAAGATATAACGAGGATGTTGAGAAACTTCGACTCCAAGATTGTATTGAAGTGGCTCTAAGTCAGTGATTTTGAATCCTTTGTGAAGTTCTTGTTTTACTTGTTGGTTATGGATTTCATAATTTCATGTAATGTTTAAATCATCAACATAAAAAACAATGATCACCAAGTTATGTCCTTACATCTTGAAATACAAAGTGTCATTCAACTCACTGCGAGAAAACCAACATGTCAAAGGCATTCATCCATTTTGCCATACCATGCTTTACGTGTCTATTTTAAGTCGTATAAGGCTTTGATCAATTTGCATATTTTGTGCTCATGTCTTCCAATTTCAAATCTTGGGGGTTGAGTCATATAGGCTTCTTCAAAATCTCGATGCAAAAAAACACTTATCATCCATTTGTGAAATGTCCAACCATATTGTGCAGCCAAATTGATCATCATTCTAATTGCATTCCACTTTGTTATTGGTGCAAATGTATCTTTACAATATATGCATTTTTCCTAAGCAAAGCGCTTTGCCACAAGTCTCAATTTATACTTATCAACTTCACCATTTGCTTTATACCTGTTTTGTAAACCCATTTGCAGCCAATGGGTTTAACATGTGCTGGACAACCAACAAGTTGTCATGTTCCATTTGCAATTACTTAATCATATTCTTCCACCATAGTTTGTCGCCCTTTTTTATGCTTTATTACTTCTATAGAAGTAATGGGCTCAATGGAATCATGAGTGCAAAATTGATTAAGATGTAGTAGAACTTTTAGGTCCTATTTTGTTTTGTTCATCGGGATGAACATTTTTGAGCAATTGAGTAAACCATTTTGGTCTACTATGTTGTCCATGTGGTGAAGTTCATGTAGTTGATCTGTACTAGATTGAGGAGGAATCATCATTTGAAGAAGCACTTGCACCTTTTCTTGCTCAATTGTTGATTTTGATTGTTGCAACCTCTTCATTGGCTTCTACTATAACCACGGCCATGTCTTTGATTATTGAATCTTCCTCTTCCTCTAGAACTTTTATTGTATGTCACTTCCTCTTGTACTTTCATTCTAGGTGCATTTTCCTCCTGAGCTTTCTTGTTTTCTTAAGTTGGTAAAGAGAATATTTTCTCTAGAGGTCTTTTTATCAAGTGTTTTGTCATGTTGGACCATTAGATCATTGAGAAAGACAAAAGTTTGATTTTCAAGTTTGCTTGTGATTTGTAAAATTTCCAAGAGATTTTTATAAGAGATCATAAAACTTTCTTCCACATCCTTAAATTCACATTTCTCTATTTCAAACCCGATGTTTTTTAAATGAGATGTAATCCAAAGCATCACCCCCTTCAACTAAACCTTGTTTAAGAAACTTTGTGTGGAGATCAACATGTTTTGATTTAGGTCGAGTATCAAACATTTTCTTGAAGATTTGCCATGCTTTCCAAGTATCTATTGCATTTTCTGTATACAAACATTTTAATAGTTACAAAAGATCTTAAAAGTGCAAGTGATTTTCATCTTTCAATTCCCATTTTGCCAATTCTCTAGCATTAGTAGGTTTAGTAGGAGCTTTATCACTGCTATAGACATCTTTCCACAACTCATTATAAACTAAGGTGTTTTGTGTAGAATGAGTCCAAGTCTAATAGTTCTTGGGTCCATCCAATTTCTCAGAATGAATTAATTGATTTATCAATTTACACATGATGAGTTGCTTTATCACTACACAATAAAGGCCTATAGAGGCATACTTGTAATTTCAAATCAAAGTGTTGATGAGTTGGGCCTCTATAGCACTATTTTGCCTCAAGTTTGTCTAACTTTGAAAATTTGACACAATAATCAAAATGAATTTTGCCCCCTTTTAAAGTGAAGGAAATGTTCAATTTAAAAAAAAATGATACAATATTAATTTTTACCAATTGTCGTTAGCCACAATTTCATTTACAAGGAAAACAAAGGTTACAAAATATTTGTTACAATAATCAAAATGAATTTTGCCCCCTTTTGAAGTGAAGGAATTTCACCAATTGTCGTTAGACACAATTTCATTAATAAGGCAAACAAAGATTACAAAATATTTGTTACAATAATCAAAATGAATTTTCCCCCTTTTGAAGCGAAGGAAATGTTCAATTAATTTTTTTTTTTAAATGATACGATATTAATTTCACCAATCGTCTTTAGACACAATGTCATTAATAAGGAAATCCTTCTAAGCCTTATCTTAACATGTGTCCTTGAAAGGATAAGCATTATTACAAGGATGTGCCATAGATGACTTATCTTCTAATATCTAAATTAATAAATAATTATGCTAAAAAAATACCTATCTAAATAAAGTTTAAGATTATTAGGTTAACATTAAGGTTCACCTCATATCTATACATTTAAACAATTTGCTTGTGCATAAAATGTCTTGAAGAGTTCTCCACTCTAAAATTTATTTTTTCAGATCTATAAAGCATTGAGAGGGATTTATGTAATTTTTTTTATTGTAATATTTTTTACTCTATATTAAACTTGAGGCATTATCACAAACAATTCATAAGGAGTAAACATGTCATAGGGGAGACTTGAACATAAGTAGAGGCATTAACAACATTTTCCTTTATACAATTTCACCAATTGTTGTTCGACACAATTTCACTAACAAGGAAAACAAAGATTACAACATATTTGTTACAATAATCAAAATGAAGTTTGCCCTCTTTTGAAGTGAAGGAAATGTCCATTTAAAAAAAATGATACGCTATTAATTTCACCAATTCTCTTTAGACACAATTTCATTAACAAAGAAAACCTTCTTAACCTTATCTCAACATGTCGTGACCTTGAAAGGATAAGATGACTTATCTTCTAATATCTAAATTAATAAATTATTATGCTAAAAAAATACCTATCTAAATAAACTTTAAGATTATTAGGTTAACATTAAGGTTCACCTCATATCTATACATTTAAACAATTTGCTTGTGCATAAAATGTCTTGAAGAGTTCTCCACTCTAAAATTTATTTCTTCAGATTTATAAAGCATTGAGAGGGATTTATGTAATTTTTTTATTGTAAGATTTTTAACTCTATATTAAACTTGAGGCATTATAACAAACAATTCATAAGGAGTAAACATGTCATAGGGGAGACTTTGAACATAAGTAGAGGCATTAACAACACTTTCCGTTATACAATTTCACCAATTGCTGTTTGACACAATTTCATTAATAAGGAAAACAAAGATTACAAAATATTTGTTACAATAATCAAAACAAATTTTGCCATCTTTTGAAGTGAAGGAAATGTCCATTTCAAAAAAAATGATACGCTATTAATTTCACCAATTCTCTTTAGACACAATTTCATTAACAAAGAAAACCTTCTTAGCCTTGTCTCAACATGTCGTGTCCTTGAAAGGATAAGATCACTTATCTTCTAATATCTAAATTAATAAATTATTATGCTAAAAAAATACCTATCTAAATAAACTTTAAGATTATTAGGTTAACAGTAAGGTTCACCTCATATCTATACATTTAAACAATTTGCTTGTGCATAAAATGTCTTGAAGAGTTCACTCTAAAATTTATTTTTTAAGATCTATAAAGCATTGAGAGGGATTTATGTAATTTTTTTTTTATTGTAATATTTTTTACTCTATATTAAACTTGAGGCATTATCACAAACAATTCATAAGGAGTAAACATGTCATAGGGGAGACTTTAAACATAAGTAGAGGCATTAACAACACTTTCCTTTATACAATTTTACAAATTGTTGTTTGACACAATTTCATTAATAAGGAAAACAAAGATTACAAAATATTTGTTACAATAATCAAAACGAATTTTGCCATCTTTTGAAGTGAAGGAAATGTCCATTTAAAAAAAAATGATCCGCTATTAATTTCACCAATTCTCTTTAGACACAATTTAATTAACAAAGAAAACCTTCTTAGCCTTATCTCAACATGTCGTGTCCTTGAAAGGATAAGCACTATTACAAGGATGTGCTAAAGATGACTTATCTTCTAATATCTAAATTAATAAATTATTATCCTAAAAAAATACCTATCTAAATAAACTTTAAGATTATTAGGTTAACATTAAGGTTCACCTCATATCTATACATTTAAACAATTTGCTTGTGCATAAAATGTCTTCAAGAGTTCTCCACTCTAAAATTTAATTTTTCAGATCTATAAAGCATCGAGAGGGATTTATGTAATTTTTGTTTACTTGTAATATTTTTTACTCTATATTAAACTTGAGGCATTATCACAAACAATTTATAAGGAGAAAACATGTCATGGGGGAGACTTGAACATAAGTAGAGGCATTAACAACACTTTCCTTTATACAATTTCACCAATTGTTGTTCGACACAATTTCATTAATAAGGAAAACAAAGATTACAAAATATTTGTTACAATAATCAAAACGAATTTTGCCCTCTTTTGAAGTGAAGGAAATGTTCATTTGAAAAAAATGATATGCAATTAATTTCACTAGACACAATTTCATTAATAAAGAAAACCTTCTTAGCCTTATCTCAACATGTTGTGTCCTTGAAAGGATAAGCACTATTACAAGGATGTGCTAAAGATGACTTATCTTCTAATATCTAAATTAATAAATTATTATGCTAAAAAATATCTTTCTAAATAAACTTTAAGGTTATTAGGTTAACATTAAGGTTCACCTCATATCTATACATTTAAACAATTTGCTTGTGCATCAAATGTCTTCAAGAGGTCTCCATTCTAAAATTTATTTTTTCAGATCTATAAAGCATTAAAAGGGATTTATGTAATTTACTTTTTTCTAATTGTAATATTTTTTACTGTATATTAAACTTGAGGCATTTATCACAAACAATGCATAAAGAGTAAACATGTCATAGGGGAGACTTGAACATAAGTAGAGGCATTAACAACACTTTCCTTTCATTGAACAAGTAAGTCCTAATGTACATACGTTTGGATTTGTTACTTTCAAAAATCCATAATGTTCTTAACACTTTCAAGACACACAATGTAACAACTGTAAATTGCATCGGTCTTAGCAGACGGTTGCTCAAGGAAACTTGAAAGCAAAGATGTCTTGGTCCATGTTCAAGAAAACTCATAAGATAAGTCTTCTTCATCTATGTTGGCGGCTAATCAAAGCATTAAGCAACCCCTTGTGCAACATGGTGGTGGCTCTTATAGCAAGTGTAGAACTGGCTGGTTTGGAACATGAATTATACCCCAACCCACAAAACCAACAATGAACCACTTGGGAAAGAAAACAAGAAAAAGAAGGAAAAACAAACATAAGTGGTAATATTAAATTTTTAGAGTAAAAGTTGAAGTTCTCATTTATCTTATCTTTTCCATTATTTTACTTGAATTTGTAACACCATTCATGGTTCCAAGATGTTTGAGAGCGGTTCCAACCTCATTAGACTTTATATTGAAAAAGGTAGACTTTCCTATCCCATTTAAAATTCAATAGACCAAAGTTTTCAAGATTTCAGCATTTCAGAACTGACAAGATTGCAACATTTCATCACTAAATTCTATCTTGTATAAGGATGTGGGATTATCAATTAATCGAGACCACCATGCCCTCTATATATCCCAATGCTAGTAGGGGTTGCAAGAGCAAGACATATTCTTCTTGCTCCCAATGGGAAAACTCTGGAAACTTATTAATGGGGCATGGGAACCATGACAAATGTTCAGGCTGAGCAATATACGTTGTATATGGATCTAGAAATTGTTGTTTCATATGGCATCCAACAAGTTATATTCCTTGGAGACTCTCAATTCATTGTTTCGCAAGCACGACATAGGTTCTTTTCTAAGGACACAAAGGATGGTAGACTCCAGTTTCAAATTGTTAACCTTTTGAATAAGATCAAGCCCCAAATATTCTCCACATCTAGAGGCATAAAAATACGAAAGTGGGTCATCTCACCAATCTTTCTCATTTTGGAAAAAGTTTTTTTTTGTCAAAAGTGGGAGCCACCCTCAAGGAAGTTGGCTCCCTTAAGAATTTATTGTTCTAAAGGGGCAAGGAATAGGGCATATCGTTGACATGTGTGACACAAGGCATGCTTTAAGTGCTCTATGTATGGGGTGCAAGCTCCTCTTTACTCCCCACATGGGAGAACTTTCCCGATCTCGGGAGTTGTTTTGGATGGAGTTGTTCAGCTGTTATATGGATGTTGATATGTACTCGCGTGATAAATTTGGAATTTTTAGGATTTGAGCTTTGTTTTAGTGTTGAGAGGACACAACATTGTTGGAAGCAATGTATGGAAAATGAACACAATGTTGTTGGAAGGAACGTATGGACAATGAACATAATGTTGTTGGAAGGAACATATGGACATTCTTGGGTGTTTGTTTGAACGATGGTTGTGCTATTGAGAACTTGTTCCATGGTGTGATTGTGAGTTGGTGGGAGGGACTCTGTGCTACTGGAAGAGAGTTGGGTCTTGGGGTGCCAAGTTGGTAGGCTTTTCCTTTCGTCTTTGGCCTCTGCTTACTTTTTGGGAGAGTTGAAGGAACTCGTTGGCAAAATGAGCGACCCCAACCCAAAAAAAGATAATGTATACTAGAGCTAGGAGGCGTGGGATGTGCGTGTAGACCATAGTAGCATAATTTGGCTATATTAGATCTTCCTGTATGGAAATTCGGAGCGAGTTCGAAAATCGACGAATACGGTAAATTTGCCTGCCACTGCAGTTTTTGCACATGAAGTTATTTAAATGTTATTGTATTATTTTCAATTTGGTCTCATTGCACACTCGACTAGTGTTAATGTTGGTGTTAGCTTTACATTTTAAAAGTTCAAAGCCTTAAATTTTATAATATATTTTTTATTTTAGAATTTGATGATAAATATAAAATATTAGATTAGTTTTAATATTAAATTATTTTATAATATAAATATAAAGTTTAGCAACTAGTTATAATATTAGATTTTAGTTAGGGTGATATTTTTTGGAATGTATTATTAGAAATTTCTTTTATTATTTTATATTTCTTTTTTGTATTTTAATTATTTAATATTTTTATAATTAAATTTATAAATGCATTATTAGATTTAGATGTTTTAAGATTTATATTTGAAGTTGCTTTTAATGAAAATGAATGTTATATGTAAATATTGAATGGTTTATTTCTATTTTTAAAATTTGGAAAATAAGTTTTTTAATCTATAAGCAACCTACTCCTGTTTTTTTCATAAATTCCAGGCTAGGAGGAGTCATTGCCAGTGGACCAAGAAAATTCTCATGCTGCGTAGATGGATTATTGTTATCGTATAGATGATATGGAGGGTCAAGTTCAGACTTTGAATGCTCAAGTGAAGCGTTTAATGCTCAATTATGAAGCTCACGAGGCAGTTTTTGTGGGAGAACGCTCTAGGTACATTGATGAGGTTGTTAGGTTATATATATTAGCTTCGTTGTTTTAGAAGTCTTGTGTTGGGACAAGCTTCTAGTTGTTTTGTGGCTATATGATGGGCTGAAATTTGAAATTCTTCTCTGGAACTTTTGGTAATGTACTGCTTTCATGGCTGTTTTTGCAGCCTTTTAAGACAAAGATATTAATCGTGTTAGTTAGGCGGATAGGCATTTAGATATTATTTCGGATTTTGGACTTGCTTGAGCGGATCAACAAGATTAACCCAAGTGTAACAAGTGTATAGTAGGGATTCATTTCATGGTAGTCATACCTTGTTATGCTTAAATGCATCTTGATTAAGATTTAAATAAGCTTAAGTTAAAGGGTGGTTAAAGAAACGGGTAACAATTTGTTTAAAATTATATATTTTAGCTTTTGTTTAACAACCAGGTGTGGTTGGTTGTGCCTATGGGCATTCACCGACCACCTTTACTTGTGGCTGTGCTACTTAAAATCTATATATCCTAGTGCTAGTGGTGTGACCGTTAAGCTCATCATATCATGACCTTAGTCAAAATGTACCCTCCACTCGAGCCAAAACCATTGATTAGATATGTTAAGCTTTCTACCTCATTTTAAAATTTGGATTAGTGAATTTTTTTAAAGTTTGGATTAGTGAATTTTTTTAAAGTTTGGATTAATGAATTTTATTAAATTTAGAAGGTGTTGATTTGAGCAACATGGTGGATGGACTTGGATCCACAAGTAACACTAAGCAAAATATAACCTTCGCTAAACAAAATTTGTAATTAAATATTTACTCTAAGTAAATAAATTTATTAAAATTTAACCCTTTAGTCAAAAGTCAAACATCATATCCAATCTGTGATCAACTTGAAAAAACCTTTAAAAACAAATGAAGAAACCTCCAAAAAATAATATTGAACCGAAGGACCTCCCTATTTCACAAGCACGAGGGAACTTCAACATACCAGATGTGAAGTTGAAATTCAATTTGCTAATATCATCCATCTGGTGGGTACCTGGGCCCCATAAAGAGGACTACAAACAAAAAGGTTTGCATGAAGATCCAAAAAGGGGAGATAGACACCTTTGGCATTATATGCAGGTGGGGCTTCCCAGCATTGCTATCTCCATCTTTTTGACTTTGACTTGTGAACAAGAACTTTAAATTTTCTTCATGGCACATTAAATGAAATTGATTTGTCTCCCCCTTTGGGTCCACATTAAAAAAACTTGCAGGTTGAGATTAATCAATCGGTGCTGCTTGCTCCAACCATGTTGATCATTACACCAGCCATTGGATAGATCGAATGACATTTCTTTTTTAATGTAAAAGGTTCTCTATATCTACAGGTAAAATGTCATGAATTTATGTGGGGACCATTTAACCACCTAATGCCAAAACCAATTGTTTTCCTCGTCACTTTGCTAAAGAGGAGAGGAAAAAGATGCGTACATCCATCCTATCATTGCAATAATAATGATCTTACAACTGGCATACAAGGAAACCTACCATTTTTTTTTTCAGTTTGTGGACAACAGAACAAAGGTTGGTAGCACTTACTTCCACTATGTCATAAGCTAAAAATCAACCATGGGCTACGGTGATTTTATAGCTTTTCTATTCCAGAAAAGCTGTTAACAGTATCCAGCATCATTTCATATGCAGTTTCTGCAGCCAACCCAAAGGACTAGTCCATCAAGTAAGTCTGTACACAATTAGAAGAAAACAGAACTTGCTCGTATAAGTTGTTGTGAAACCAGCTAACATTCTATTGTTTCTGCACCAAGCACTGATTTGCAATGCAATAAATGCAATGTATGAAAGCTATGTTGCATGAGTACATTTGGATGGAGGTACGGGTGAAGGATGAAAACTTTTTGAACTATGAATATGGGAGTATGCCAATCTTGCTTTGTAAAGGAGGAGGCCATCCTGATGGTGGGACTGGGTAGAGATATTCCCTGAGGGGATATAAGTACCCAGGCAACTATAAATAAAGAAATTTCAACAGATATATATACACACACGTTCATATATATATATATTTAGCATAGCACAGAAATCAAATCTGAGATGCCATATACAAAGATCTGCCTCTGAATTTGATCTATAAGCCTCTCTCAGAGGATAACGTTGAAAGAAGTAAAGTACTACAATTTGTAGTTACAACTAAGCATAATCAAAATCAGGTGTACAACAATGGTGGTCCTTTGGGTTGGTTATAGTCCCGACTCCCCACTATGGCTCAGATCTCTCAAATGACATGTGCTGCTCATGCTTGCTTGTGGTTGTACTTGTGGGTGTGCCAATCATTGTTATAGCCCCACACACAGCTTCTTAGCTTAATGGGGACTTTCGTAATTTGTGAGAGGTGTCTAGCTAATTGAATATCTCAAGTTGGACAACATCAAGTCTTGAAGATATAGGTTTAGCTTAATGGGGACTTTCGTAATTTGTGAGAGGTGTCTAGCTAATTGAATATCTCAAGTTGGACAACATCAAGTCTTGAAGATATAGGTTTACAAACTAGTAAAATATGCAAAAGATGAAAAACAAAAATTATACTTAAAAAAGGGAAATTATATTGATAAACCAATATGTTAAAACTTGAACACACATAGCATTCTAGAAGACTATCTTTTCAGCTCCCTCCAAATTTTAGTGCTGATTTTGATTGCTATTATCGTAATTTGTTGTTTTGTGTTTTGTTGGGGCTTTTAGTGTCATTGCAGACTAGGTCACCCAATTTGTGTTTGTGTTTGGATTCGGGAAAAATAAAACTCAAAATAGTTTGTGTCAAAAAAGAAATCACCATTAAATTCAATAAAGACAATTAAGTGAATCCCGGTTCCAATTATAACTTCATATATTCAAGCAAAAAACAAAGATAAATATTTTTTGAACTTCAAATTTGACCAAAAATCATGTTGAATTATATTTCAAGACTTGAATACACACACATACCTATAATATGTTTTTTTTAAAACAAAAAACTGATCTTGATATTTATTTTGTAACATAAAAATTTCTACAGGGAAGTTTGTCATTCAATTCATCAATGCTTGAGATTCAGCGAAATTAGATTTTTTTTTGACAAAAATCACCAGACGCAGTGGCGAAAAATAATGCAGACCACATATAGATGGCAAGATATATCATGGAATACCTCTTGCTTGTCTTCCTGAACGATCTGGTTTGAGAACCAAAATTGATGTGGAGTCAAGGGTCCTATTAAAACTGGAACCAGATTCATTAATAAGGTATTAGTAACATTCATTTTCACGCTCTTAGCTACCCAAATGAGGATAGCAGTTCCCTATTCTGATCACTTACACAGTTTTTGTTTTGTTGTAATCATGGTTGTATTTATTAAGAGTATAAAAAAACTGGTGGTACATGGATATGACACAAGATGTGTATATACCTCAGCCCAACAAACCTGGACATACTGATGGGTTGTGAATCTACAAGCAAGAATATAGCATTAGAAGCATGCAACAATGAAATTCATACAGCAAGTCTACCAAAACTGTTTAGTGCCAAAAAACGTCAAGATCTATTTATCAACTCTACTCAGGTTTCAGAAGGACCATCACAGTGCCAAGTGGGTAATGTATCATTTATGTAGCATAAAAATAAATTTTGAGATCAAATTCAGTCAAAGACATAATATCATATGAAAATTTGGCAGTCCAAGACCCTGTATCCCAACCTTGACCTTGGAGAAAAAAATTGAGCCCTGAAGTTATGTTTCATATCACAAGTCCTACAAAACACATCTATCAGCCTGACCAGAAAATTTACAATGATCCTATTACGTACAAGCTAAACTGAGATCTCTTCAACATTGCCACAATGCTTCAGTTTACCTCAATAAAGCTTTCAAACCATCTGTTGTCACTTGGACTGATTTTGTGCATAGTCAGTAGTAAATTTTTATTAGATCTTATGCTAGCAACAACTGGGAATCTTTGAAATTATTAATATATGGATATATTCTCCCAACTGTCTACAAATAATTCTTTCCGAGCTTGCAATATTGAAAACATAAGAGCCTTAAGTTCCTGCCGAGAATCTTCCAAGGATGACTGGACCTGTGAAAGAACCCTTGGACAAGATGTTAAGGGGAACTATCTCAATCCATAGGGAATGCAAGCAGGGCTTCGTTATGGCAGAGAGATCCTTGAGGTTTAAAATTTTATTTTTAAATTATCTAGCATCATTTTCAATATTCAGTTGAATCTTTTTTCTCAGCTCGTCGTGAACCTGATGTACAATATTTGTGCTAAACCATAATGCCTTTAACAACTGCTCAGCTCTGATAACTGCTGTCAAAGACCTGCAGTCTGCCCAAGTTTTTTCTTTGAACCTGTTGGCAGTTCTGATATTTGACAAAGTTGCAGTATGCATACTAATATGGTGGTCTAATGCATGTGTGTGTGTAAGAGAGAGAGAGAGGGCACACTCTTAAAAATATGATCAAATTTGATACACATGAGATGATAGACACAAAATCATAAGATTTAGATATATCAACACATTTATATGGGAACAGTATATTTTGTGCTAATTTCTCATTTCATAGAAAGAAAGTGAATTTAACACAAGCCATAGATGAAAATAAAATTCTACATATTCTGACGACTAACAATATGGAACCCAGATTTTGTTTGTTACACGTCCATAAATAGAAAAGCAAATGTGAAGTGGAAAAAATATATTAAAAACTGCAATTTATTACATCAGTTGACAAGGGATTTTGGAGAGAAGCCGTTGACATACAATCTTATGTCTTAATGCAGGCATACTGATATCAGTTTCTAGAAAAATAACTACTGCAAAGGATTCACGTAGATATTCACAGGGCACACAAGATATCAGCATTATAAAGCCTCTATGTTAATCCATGTGTAGAGGAACCTTCTATGTTGTGGATAATTATTTCAATTAGCATTTGGGGCAAGCTCTCTTCTAAATAGATTACAAGCATTTTCAGGGAACATGAAAGAGTGAACAAGCAACACCTATTACAAAATATCCTGTTGAACAGGCAGCAGTCACTCCACAATATTTTTTTGAGATGCATATGATGAACTAACAGGGTACTTGACATAAGTAAAAACACATATGTACAACCACTACTTCTACAAGCAGTGAGATACATATGATGAACTTAAAGAGTACTTGATATAAGTGAAAATACATATGTACAGCCACTATATCCAACTGAGAATCGTCCACTACTTCAAGCAGTTTACAGAGGTAGTAACTTGGAAATAACCACTACAATGCATCTCGTGCACAGTTTACAGAGGTAGTAACTTGTAAATAACCACTACAATGCATCTTGAGCACACCATTCTGAAGAGCTTGTCCATGATGCATATTCAATAATCATTATAAGTGGAATTGGGGGATGCCTTCAAAGTAAATCCCTCGATGAGTCGATAGAGTTAGAATGCAGATTAAGAAATGCAGAGTTTTAAACTTTTCTCGTTGTTAGCGCTCGGTAGTATATTTGTTTGCTGAAGAGCTTTAGCCGTGGAAGCTTGAGATGTATTCTCCTTTAATCATTTGCATTCACAACATTTTTTGCATATAGTGCTTACATCCTGTATACATCTAAAGTGCATCTAAAATAGAGAGTTTCTTCCTTGCTGGAATCTTAAGTTAAAAACTTCAAATATTTGCCCGAGAGGAAAAACTCAAGATATGTACAATAAGAAGTTTAAATATTTATGTTTTTATGCAGAAGCAATAGGTCCATTCGTGCATTAATGAAAATTGGGTTTGCTATATTTTGTGTCTCATAGTAGAGGCGGTTGATACATCAGTATGGGACAACATTTTGAGATGTGATACAATGTGAGTCATTATACTTGGAATCCTCGGAACAATAACCAGTGCTTTGGTACCTGTGAGCTATAAATCCGTTACTTCATCTGGTCATTATGTATTTATATTCTGAATCAAGGAAATGAAACATTGTTAACAAAGAAAAATTAAATATGCATTCGAACATATTCAGTCTCCAGTCAGCAAATGCTTGAATGGATGGCATACTGTCCAAATAAGTAACACATTTAACATGCATTGGCATTCCTTCGAGTTTAGAAAACCCTTCTTGTCAGAATCAAATAATGTACACTTCAAATTTCAATCAAAGCTATCTGTGCATCGAAGCTGATACTTTCTACCTTTGGAATGCAATAACAAATATTGGGCACACCCCCAGACATTCTTAATAAATATGTTAAGAGTGTGAAACATGCAAGAAGGGTGTTCAAGAAAATGACTTGAAGGACATAAACGGTTTTTATATATAATTCAACTTTGTATTTGTCATTTCCGTTATTGTTTTCAGGTCCAAGTCAATTATATAAAACTGCAAAAATCATGGGTACTGTCTTGAAAACATCAGACTTCTCTGAAGAAAAGCCTTACAATACGGAAGGCATATCTATTACCTAACTTCTTGTAAAAATAAACTTTAAAAATCCAGGAAGAGCAGGAGAAGATGGCAGAGAATGAGGTGACATAAACTGCCTGGAGTTCAATAGAGTAAAGTTGGCTTAGACCATACTAATACAAGTTAGACTATTTGCGAGTATGAGAAGAAACACAGCAGAGTAACCCACGAGAATGATGTCTTCAATTTCTAGGATTAGTCTACAAATGTTGCAATCGCAACCTAAAATTGTATTCTACAACCATGGTTTCCAAATTTCCTCATCCTCTGAACACTTGAGTTTGACACCAAGGTTATATCAGAGCTCAATACAAGCCTCAAGGATTCATTAGGAGCAATCTGTCAAATACCATGAGAGAAATTAAAGAAAAAGAAAACCTAAAATAACCAAAGCAATGAGTTTAGAGAGAAAATACACTAAAACAGCCGGCAAGCAAAAATCAAATAACAACGCAGCAATAGAATTTTAAGTATAAACAAATGAATAATCAAAGATTTTAAGACAACCACCTAATTCTCCCATACCTGCTGTCTATCAGTTTGGTTATGCATTCATTTAAGCAAAACAATTTAAAAAATGCTAGAACCTATTCTTACTTTCCATTATTTGACTTCTGTGTGTAGTACATCTAATGTACATTTTAAATGATTCAACATGGGAGTGAAAGTGGACAGTGAACAATTGCATCTACAATTTCTCCCTTCCCTATAAGCACAAAAATCTTATATTTTCATTTCAGGAAATCATCCAACTAAAAGGAAAATGATAGAATTACATAGAACATGATGTATTCTAAGAGGACAGTAAAGAAAATAGGGTCATTAATAAAATAGTAAAATACAAACCAAATAAAGGTAGCTTTCTGGCATTCAAGTAGTCATTAACAATCTATCACCCGACATGCAAACCAAATTTTATCAATGAATAAATAGTCCAAGACAACTGCAACTCCTGGGTGCCCATTTTCGCTGCATAGCATTTAAATGTTAAAACCCTTCACATACACTTTATTAGATTAAAAAATGTGGTCAAATATGAAATGGAAGAACATATAAGTTCACGAAGACAACAAAATCCAACTACGTGCAATTTCAACATTAAGCAAGCAACAAAAGATTGCCTCATCACTTCCAATGTTAAACATGTAAAAGTACGTAACATGCTTTCCACAAAAATACATCCCAAAGTAAAGAACAGGATGAAATGACGACCATTAAGTTTTAACAAGTCTTGTCTAATGAGAAAGAAGGTACTAACAAGGGCCAAATTTAAAAAACAATATGGCAATAACCACACTGATCCATATGAAATCGCAAGGAAACGATTTGATTTGAACTACAGTAATTGTCCATGTATAATTAGTCTGAATTGCATCCATGGGTGGTAGCCTACTGACAATCACCTCTTCAGACACGGTGATCAGAAAACCAATTGAAACCTTTAAAAGTGAGAGTAGATGTAACATCCAATTGGGCTGTTGGGCTACATTTTTGTGGTGCTAAGAAATGCTTTATTCTGTAACTTCCGTTCAATTAATAGAAATTAAAAAACCCTATATAGATGATATGAGCCTAATTTGAATCAATTCTGTGATTTAAAAAAGTATCACAGAAAAAGCCAAAGCAATAGTATTAATATGGCTAAAAATAAGAGCCCTATTTTTTTCATTTAATATTTGCAGGGGATTTCTCTTGACAGAACATTAGAGCAGCCTCTTAGATGGAGGGCAAAGATCATTAACCCTTACTAGACTAACTCTTATCTTGTGCCTTCTGTATTTTCCAAGAGCTCTCATAAGGATAATTGAGAGTGAACAAAGTAGTCACTTGTCAAAAAATACAGAATTAGCAGGAGTGAAGTGTTCTAGTGGAGAATACCCTTGAAAAGAAGGTGCCTCGTCGATCTCAAGAAACTGTGAGAAATGATCAGCTTAAAGCAGTGTTCATTTTTCTGAGCTTGTGGCCATTCCTTGGCTGAGCTGATCTCAGTATTGTCTTTAACGCAAAGATGAAAATCTTACCAGCTATCTACCAACCATGTAAAATCTTGCACGAGATTGCAAGCGCTTACAAGTCTAAACTGTGAAAAACATAGAACAGCAACAGACACGACGAGACCAAAAATCATGACCAACTCAGCAACTCATTACTGCACAGTTGTAAACAAACACTCCAGCATGCCGCTTCACTGCAAGGACTTTCCAGTCTATTGGGATCCCAGCCTGAGAGGTAGGCCTCCATGAATTCAATACAATGCATTCACCTTCAGGTCCTCTCTGCCCACCAATTACAATAATTTCATTCCCACAGGCCTTGAATGCTAGACCCCAGCCATTAGTCGAATCTGCTCTCACAGGCAACCTGCCCACAACACTCCATGTGTTATTCTCCTTGTTATATTTCTTGACTTCATTTCTGGAATACTCAACTGCATATAATTGATTATTAACCACAGCAACTAATGGGGGAGCATGGGTTGCTCTGTTCCCTCCAGGGAACATGTCACGTATCCTTCTCCAAGTCCTTGTTTGAAGATTATACTCTTCTCCACATGTCAGGGAAACTGTGGGGCTTGACATGCCCCCTATGACATAAAACTTCCCATCCATGAAAAAGCCTGAGCAGAGTTTTCGTGGAGAATGCATGTCAGGCAGAGTTTCCCAAGCGCCTTCCTCAGAATTATAAAGCTCAGCAGACTTGAGCACAGTGCCATTCTGATCACTACCTCCTGCAACTATGGCTATCTCTCCATAGCTGCTTGAACCGAATAAACAACGAGGACTAGCCATACCTGGTCCTCTGGCCCAGCTGTGGGTCAATAAGCTGTACCTCCATATAGCAAATCCAAACACTTCTCTGCCGAAAACAAGCAATTCTGTCCCAACTGCTAGAGACTCCTTATCGGCATAATTAAAGCACTCATCAGATGGAATCCTAGGCAACCTCATCCACTGCTCTCTATAGGGATCAAAGGCCTCCCACCCTATCAAATTACACATCAGGTAAACCCATTGCTCTACTACGCCGAGCTGCCTTCTCAGGCGATAAAGATAACCAGTTCTGACAAGATAATTAAACCTCGTGTTCAAACAAGCCAATGATCCATAATCTGATCTAGATGTCAATGCAAGGCAATTCAAACCTAAGTCATCATAAAGACCAGGAATTATAGAATCATGGGTTTCCTCACCTTGGTTTTCAGCATCATATTGCTCACCTTGGCACCTGACCCTCTTCGGAATACCCTCCCTCACATCAACAGAAGTCCTGATCTTCTTATGGTCGAATCCCGGAGGCTCCTGGAACATCATTCTTTTCTCCATTTTCTCATTGTGATAGGAGTCCACCATACATGCTGCCGGCAGGTAATGCTTCTTCACCGGCTCTTGCTCAGGTAAATTGGTCATAATGCAACTCTGGGACTCCAACATGACTTGCAATTTACCTGCAGATCAACAAACCTGGTTATCAGTTTATTCTTTCATAAAACATAAAATAAAATAATATTTTTTTTCATCAAACTGGTATTTGAAAATGAATTCAGAAACATCTGAAATTTCTTCCATAAAACATTAAATACAAAACTTAAGTTTTCAATCTAATGGGTACCTGAAAGACGGATTCAGAAACATCAGAAATTTCTTGCCTAAAACTTTAAATAAATTCTAAAAAGTTTAACCAAATGGGCTATTGAAAATGGATTCCAAAACATCAAAAAATGTTTCATATAACAACAAATACAATTTTAAAACAAATGCGTACTTGAAGATGGATTGATACATCTAAATACTTGAAAATGGATTGATCCACATCTAAATTTTCTTTCATAAAAATTTATACACAATTTTAAATTTTATTATCAGATGGCCATTTGAAATGGATCCATAAACACAAGAAATTTCTTTCATAAAACGTAAATATAATTAATCAACTGGGTATTTGAAAACAGATTCAGAAACATCGAAAATTTCTCTAAAGCTCCATCTTTTGGCCATACCCACCAATCCTGTGTTCCTTTGCACTGCTTCAGATGAGCGAACTCGATATATATATATATATGTGTGTATATATATATATATATATTTTTCTGCATATACCACAGTCGTTCTCAAATGGGCATCTCCAGATCACTAAACTCTACAGAATTCTCTCACTTCCTCCCTCGACCATTTCGAATGGGTATCTTTAGACAGAATCCCCTGAACTTACCTCTGTGCAATCCCCACCAATCCCCCAATTTTATCTTATTTTTTTCAAAAGCGGGTATCTCTAAACAGACCTAAACACCTCAAAACTGCTCTGAAAAACTCTACCCACAAACGCTGTTACAGCCTATAGCCCTATTCTGGACGGATGTCCGCCGTTAAAACTGCACAAAACGAATCACAATACCGAGCACAGAGGCCTGAGCTTCCCCTGTACTTAAATGCACAAAAACTCCTCGTTCCAGGACCAAAAGCCTTCGTCTTTTTGCCCCAAGAAAACCCTATTCCCGAAGCCAATCGGCCTCAATACCCTCGGCTCGAGCGATCAAATGCAGTTTGAGGTTCCTGTGGGTGGATCTGATGAACCCATTACGCCATCCTCCTCCCCCTTCAATCCTCCGTCGACCCACAAATCCCCACCGCACGGTTACGCGCACGGTTTTCGCCCTCGGACAATAACCTCACGTGCATTCTCCTCAGTTACTCCCCATTTTTACTGCGGGTAAACGGTGACTTTTTTACGTCACCCTCTCCGATGGACGGCGGCCGGCGACTTGTTGCCGACGGCATGACGTTGACATTCCTAAACAAAAGTTTTAGTGCCTATTTTAGTTTATATTTTAATTTAATGTTATTTGGTTACCCTTCATAATTAGTTCTGTCGTTAGCGTTTGACGAGTTTTACAATCCTCAAGTGATTTGATAATAATATTCTAATTAGATGCAAGTTAGATTGTGTTTCATCCTTGAGAGTGACTGTCATCTTAGTTGCTAGGAGGAGGGTTTATTTTCAAAGGGGCTTGATTTATTGGTGAAAGTAAGGTATTGTTATGGGAAATGATTTTATAGAATTATAAATATAATAAAAATAATTTTTTTTTTAAATTTATAAATTTAAAGTATAAGATTATAATAGTGAGACTCTAGCTCGTGGAGGGCAGAGCAAGTGGTAAAGTGGAATTGTTGAAATTGGTTGTAATTGGAAGGTCTTGTGTTCAAATCCCCTCAAATTTACTCGTGCACCGTGGTTCGGGCCTTGTGGATGCACCTAGGGGTATAGTGGTAGTGGGATTGGATCCCTGGACCCCGTGTCACGCGAGTACCCGCCCGGCCCCAGTTGTCAATTCCCCTAGTTACAAAAATAATAATAATAATAATAATAATAATAATAGTGAGACTATTAAAAATAGTTTTTTATTATTAAAATTTATTTTTTTTATAATTAGATTATGTTTTTTTTTTCTATTTCTGTCAATTGTATTAAATTACTAAAACAAAAAATATATCAAAAATTACATCTTTGGGGTGCCCTGAAACAAAGGAGCCACCACCCTAACCAGTCAACACTATGGACTTGTCTTACATTAATATGGAAAAGAAGCCCATCAGTCGATGGGGGCCAAACTATAAACGTGAAATCTATACTGGTATTGTTCATAGACTCATAAAACAAGAGCTTGGAAAGAAAATTAAAACAAAAAAACTTAAAATAGCAAGTGGAACCAGTGATAGGTTGAGTCGGCTTCTAGGTCTTCATCAGCAACAAACTAGGGAGGAGGAACTTCCTCTAGGATGGGGCATCCCCCTTGGAAATCTTCTTCTGCAGTAATGTTCGACAACTTGGCAGTAAGTGGAGAAGATTTTCGGATAGGTACCTCAATTTCGCGAATGTGCTTGTTGATCAATGGCGTGATAGTGGATGGCACTCAGAAGGGAGTGTTCATCGTTGTAGCCGTCCCAGGAACCGAGCTCCTATCTAGTGACAGTCCCCCATTAACACTACTGCTTCCCCCTTCAGCGTTGCCAACAGTGCAAAGCCCAATGGCTAAACGTTTCCAAGCGGAAGTCGCGTCCATCCTGTTGAGTTGGGCGTCAAGTTCAATCAACTTGGTCTTGGCACAGAGCACAAAGTTGCGAGTATAGTTCCAGTTGCTTACCATTTCCTTCATTAAGGTTCCCATCATGTTTTCGATAAGCCATTAGTGATTTATTTGGTCACCCCCTCTACCTTTAGCCAAGTGCTTGGTAACCAGGCGAGCTTCCCATTCATCAATCAAGACTCTCACATGCATGGAGACACCGGTCTCGTAACCTTCTTCCATCATCATGCCTATGTCGCGCTAAGCACGACCACGTCCATTACTACCTCGACGAGGGGGTGCCACATTCTCGAGACAAGGTGAATTGATTATAATGTTGCAGGTTCTCGTTTGAAGCCCAGGTGATCTAAAGAGGAGGAGGCTGGGTACCGGCCCACTAATCAAAGCCTGTAGTCTTGAGTGTTGAGGCATGTGCAGGTGGTGAGTCGGGAAGCTCGGCTGTGAAGAAAACCAAGTAGGCAGACCAGAACAACGCTGGGAGAAATCTCTGCTAACAAAAACCAGGAGCGGGAGAATGAGCCAAAGGGCCGCTTGTTCTCGTTCCTTAAGCCTTTCAGCCACGCGAACTAGTTCAAAGGCCATATGAGGGAAGTTAATGCAAAGGTGGCTCTTCCAATGCCAGATGTGACTACGAGGTGACTCATCCATCACCAAACGAGATTGCTTGATCATCGTCGGACGAAAACTTTAGTTGTTGATCCCTTCCGCCTTTGCCAGCCAGGATGTTATCCTCTGCGTTGTGAATGCGCCTTAACTGCTGCATGGGGGGGTGAATAGAGGTCCCGGCATGCAGGGTGCCACGTTGTTGTCCCTCAACCTGAGGCGCCCTGCACTGTCAGCTGGACAAGTGGGCACTTGCATCCGGGTTATAATTAGATTATGTTAATTTGTTGAAAAAAAGAATAGTTTGCTTCACGATTCTTTGTTTTTTTTATAAAAGATTTTTTTGCAATGGGATAGTCCAATAATGGAATTTATCATAATCATTCATTGGAATTGAAAGTCATATATTCTTAATGGAAAAACTAGTATCCCACTTCTTAATAGGTATTGGATACTCGACATTAAAAAGGTTTAGTCATTGGATTAGTTAATGCTTGTTATTCTAGTGAAAGCACAATTTAATGCAGAAACGATGCTCCACCTTTTGATAGGGGGTGGATACTTGACATTAAGTAATTAGGTTAATTAATGCATGTTATTCTAGTAACATTGAAAGGGAATAACCTAACCTTAGTAGCAACTAGACTTTTTTTTCTTAATAATCTAGTAAGATTTTTTTATGGAATTTTGTAATTACAAACTTGGATTGTTGAAATTGTGGTATGGAGTTGATCTTATAAATATGAGTGTTTAGAAATCCATATATAGTGGTAGAATTTGTAAAATTACATATTGTCATTGTCAAAATCATGTTTTTTCATTGTTTGAATTTGTCAAATTATAGATAGAGAGTTGTTTGCTACATGATTAAATGGTGATAGGCCAACGGTTATATTTAGGTCATTCATTTTTATTTTTTACTACAAATAAAGATTACTATAAATAAAGATAAGGCATGTGGTTTTTCTAAGAAAAAAAATCTTAAGGAAACCCTAGGCACTTCCTTGCATTTGAGGAATGGTACCAAATGTAAACTCATTGATGTTGATTACCACACCTATCTCGGTAGGGACATTGAGTGAGACACACAACAAAGGAAACCAACATGAGAAATTGACCCATGAAGTTCAAAGCACTCAACCAGTCAAACTAACCCACCTGTATAAGATAATGGATGTTGTAGTGTTGTATATCGCATTCACTTGTATAGACATCCATATTATAAGAAAAAGCAAGCCTAAACATTTTGTTTCTTTTAAGATTACGGCTTAATACAAGTCTATGATAATTAATGTTATTACATTATTTTTCTTATTTTCAACATTAAACATCAAACCTTCTTTTTCTATTTTATTTTATTGATGTTGCACATGACACTCTCTTCCACCTTGGGTTATAAAAACATGTTGATTCTCTAGATGCAATCAATGTGCAGGACAAAACAGCTAGTTATTTTATCATTTAATTACTTAGACTTTTTTTTTTTAATTTTTTTTCAAAATTAAAACGAATTTTGTTGAAAGTTACAGCTCCACCATTAATGGAGATTTTGACCTTAACTTTACCCTTAGGACTTTTGACCCATTTTAAAACAAACAATGGTAACTTTCAAAAAATGAATAAGTCCAAGCAAAACTTACCTCAAAAAAATAAACTAAAAAAAAATGAAATTATTCACTTTTTAAATTTCTGCTTAAATTTACATATTACTAATTATATAAATTTAATGTCTTTGCATCGAAAGAAGCAATGTGTTTTCCAACTCAGTATGGGGGAGCAAGGTGCTTTCCAACTCAGTATGGGGGAGATCCTGTCAGGTTAGTCNACCTAGAGGGATCCAAATGGTAAAAGAATATACACCTCAAGAAATTGGATTCCTCTCCGTGCTTAATAAATCCAGGTTTAAAATGAATCTATGCTAGTTTATCTTAATTACCCATTTATAAAATATTGCTAATTATATAAATTTAGTGTCTTTTATCTTAATCACCCACCTATATTTACTCGATAATGGTTGAGTAAACATGTTGTGTATTAGTCCATTGAATGGATCTATATAGATATTCCAATATGTGGCTTATGTTGATGGCTTAATCTACACTTTAAAGCCTTGACTTGTTATTGATTTTAAAATTTTGATTAATTAATGAAAATATAAAAAATATAATTGTAAAAATGGGTTAGAGATTAATTTAAAATATTATATGATAATGGAAAAAATCTAATTTTTATGAAATAAAAAAACATTTCAAAATAAAATTATAAAAAATAAAAATTATAATATATTTATTCAATATAAATTTCTCAAAAACTATTTATTTTATTAAAATTGCATAAACTTTATACCACCATTGTTTTATTTTTTCTTTGCTTCCATTGTCATTGAAATTACAACTTTGTCGGTTAAAGGTTGTTTGGAGCATCTGATCTGAGTTTATGTTGTCTTAAAAAGCTTGTTATCATGTTGATTTATGTGCAATTTTGTATTAATTTAATAACTTTTCTAAAGTTAGGGTTTATAGCAGTTGCATTGGATGTTGCATCATTCAACTGTATTACATATGGGACAGAGTGTCACATGTCTAACCAACAACTAGATTCCAACAAAGGTTAATGTTGGTTTTTTTTTAATTAAGTTTATATTACTGAGTAAGACTGGGAAAAGAAAATGTACTAATAAGAAAGTACTTAAAAAAAGGAAAACAAGTATATTAAAACTTAATTGAAAAAGATGTGAATAGATTAAAAAATAATTAAATTTTAAAATATAAACAAAAAATAATTTCAATAAATTAAATAAAAAGTTATAAATATAAAAATATAAATCATGGCTTTGGAATAGAGTGTTATCCTTTTCACCACATTTTATATTGGTAAAGGATATATATTGTTGTAACTTAAAGTTTTGTGGTTGAGTGATTTTATATCATTAAAGAATTTAGAATTTATTTTGAAAAAGAAAATATAAATAAAAGTAAAATAGAAAATTTTAGGAATGAAATTTAGTTATGGGCTAAATTTTTATGTTTTGTTTTTAAATAATTTTTTTGGATTTTTCGTTTTTTTTTTCTAAAATGATATGTCCAAATTCTATATGATAATGATATTTTACTTTAAACATAGTCATAGTTGTTTTTTTAACAAATATACGACAAAACATTTTAGCAGGTTGTACTTTTGGCAACCTAACCTCATAGGAAAATGGAATGAGGCTCTTTTATGTGTTTAGCCACCTGGACTCGAAACCTTCTCCTTTCTATTCATAGCGCTCAACCACTTGAGTTAACCCACTAGATTATATTCTTAACATGTCACATAGTGTTATTAAATTTCTATAACAATTTAAATAATAGTTCATAATCTTAATTAAAAACACCCACAACCCACCAATATTAAAACATATAACTAGTTTCATGAATATCCCATCTTAAAATTTTGATACACTACACCTAACTCTAGGCAATGTCTCCTCACCATGTCTATCAACAACAATGAAAATCTATCCGCGAGATGTAGAACAGTTGGTGGCGAGGTATGGTTAAGACGCCCCCTAAGCTGAAAGGTCATCGATTCTAATCCCGTCGGATACCAAAACATCCAACCATGTTAAGGGTTGGTGCGGTCCAGGCCAGGTGCGATCCGTGGGTGATTTTGACGGCTTAGATGCCCCTGGTTTGTGGTTACTTAGCCAATGGCAACCCTGCTAGTCAGGGGGGTTCCACCACTTTGCCAACAAAAAAAAAACAACAATGAAAATCTACCCGGATGCGGGTGCTTACGACGTTAACATGGACACGAGGGTCGCTGACTGGGCCAACCCTCCACCGACGTGATGTCACTTCTCCTTAACTCCATGGATGTGTGCCTTTATTTGACGTTGGGACGTGGCCTTCTCTAGGATAGACGATGGGACACTGCCACCACCTCGACGCAGGGAGGATTAACTGCACCAACCCGCTGTATTGGTCGACGTGCCCGCTACCATAACCCTTGGCTCCTCCTCCATCCGTGTCATTTGCCCTGTGTGCTCCCACAGCTTTGCAACCAGTTTCTTTCTGCTTTATCCATGGTCTGCAGTTTTGTTCCTGGTCTGGATTTTGCCATTCCCCCTGCGCTATCCAATCATGTCTCGAAGGCAACGAGGGACACCTCGTCGTGGTCGTTAAGGTAGAGGTGCTCAGTTGGAACGCCACATTCCTTTCTTTGCGCAGGCCAGTGGGGATGGTTTTGATGCTGAAATCCCTGATGTTGTTCGTCAAATGGAAAACGATTGGGAGGATGAATTATTTGGTGCTGTCAATGTTGCAGGACGCACCCTGGAACAAAGAAGAAATTACTAGGTTATAAAGAATCTTCTCATTCAGCTTATCCTCTGTTTTCACTCCCAGCCTTTGGCACCTGTCATTCCTGACCCTCCTACACCTCGCGCTCCTCTCCCACCTCTAGCTTCTCCAGTTGCTCTATCCCCATCACCTACTCCTGCTATCTCCACTGTTCCCCCAGCTTCTACTTTTGCTCCTCCCTCCACCACCGTTCCCCCACCGCAGTGCTGCATTTCTACTCTTTCGGCTGGCAAATGCATCTCTAGCCCAGCCATGGCTAAAAAGAATGCCCCTCTCCCGGTAAAGCAGCCCCTTGCAGGTAGTGCAGTTGAAGACGACACCTCTAGCGACGAGGCAATGGACTCTTCCAGTGATGATCCCGCGGATGCGACAGACGAGCCAACTCAGCGAGTCTCCACAGGCTTCGGTTGCCCAATTGCTGAAGAACCTTACTACAAGCCATAACCAGGTTCTGTTATGGTTTTATGTCCTCTGAGGAAGAATGTTGGCTCTTCTTGGCTTGAATTTGTGTTTGCATGGTCTATTCCAGGAACCTTCACGTCAATTTTGTACAAGTCACTCTTTTCTTTTTGGGCCTATTTTCCCTACTGGAGGGAGGGTCTTGTTGTTTGGATTTGTTTTCCCTCCTGGAGGGAGGTTCCAATACTCTATATTGAACTTGTCTACCTGCTAATCTCTATGAGCAAGAATGTTTCTGTGCATTTTAACTTTTTTTTTACCATCATTTTCTTTTTTTAATAAAATAGCTTCCAACCTACCAAAAAACCAACAACAATGAACCTTGCAGAGAACTACCCCTTGAACCTTGCAGAGAATAATGCCAACTTTAAACTCTAAGAAAAAAAATCAAAATCTAAGGATGACTTGGTTGGACAATGGTACAACAAATAAACACCTTATAACACACTTAAAAGTTATGTGTCAAATGATAATAATTACGAGTTATAAAAACATTCGCTTTAACAAAAATCTATCTTTAACATTTAACATTTTCAAAAAAAAATTAATAATAAATTTACATTTTCAAAACAAGCTTAAACAACGTTATTTTGTTTCATTTTGCTAATTTGAATATACAACTTTCACATGAAACCACTTTTTAAAAATATATATATATATATATATATATATATATATATATATATAAACAATATAATTGATTAGCCACCTGAGGCACAATTGTCTAGGACAAAACTTACAGTTACAAGACAAAGTAATGAGTAAAAACATATTTAACAAGTTTGGATGTGAGGGTTAATTAATTGACACTAGGAGGTACAGGCCATGTGCATGCATGTGGGGTTGGCTTTAAAATTGTGAACCACTTAATAATTAGTGGGATGTGGGGCCTATGTTGGTACATGCTATACTCTAAGGCTAAGGCTAAAGAGTGTGGTAACTTGCCTTAAATGAAGCAATGCATTTCCATCATAAAGTCTTGGCCAATCTACATTGCAAAAGCACTTTTTTCCTCAAAATAATATTGATTAAGATATGCATATTGGACATCATGAACTTCCCAGATGGAGACCTTTCTCCACCTTCCCCTATGCTATCAAATTGTCATAACAATTTTCCTTCCTGACCAACATGAGTGGTCATGTTCTTTTGATGTAGCCATGTTCAAGGAAAGTTTCAACTATAATGTTCTCCAATAAATCATTGGATCATAAAATGGGAAAATGCATATGGATTAATTATGTGTTTAAGATTTATTAAGATGTAGGTTGTTGTATTTGAATGTATGAAACATATCATATTTGGTTTGTCTTGATAATTATGACGATATAGAGAGAGAAATATATTTTATGTTATAAAATAAAATATATGAATTTTAGTGGGGGTTATTATCGTTCTTGTTTGACTAATAAATAAAATTCTTATCTATCCATTGGTTGTAGCTTGGGTGGTTGGGAGGAATGAGTGTTACCCTCCTCACCTAGGTTCAATTCTTATAAGTGATATGTTTGCTTTTGTTGAGCCCCTTTGTAACGAATGAGTGGATTGTGTAATACCTTGATTCTTGTGTTGAAATAGGAGGTGGAGTAACCCTCTAACAAACAGTGAACCATCGTACACAAAGTTAAAAAAAACGAAATTCTTATTAATACATTTAGATGCTAACGTTATACGTAACATGACTTTTAGTAATGCTATAAAGTTATAAGTTATTTATAATTTCCTTTGCCATAGGCAAAAACACTATGCAATCAATACTTCTCGACTTCTGCATCTTGAAAGGAAGTGTTGTTAAGAGACTATCCTTGAGATTGAGTTCATTATGCTTGGATATTGTTCATGTTGAAGTTATTTTCTTTTTTTAGAATGAACATAATGTAATTATCTTTAATGAAGAAGAACATTTTCGATTTTTTTTTGTTGGGGTTTGGTTGCTATGTCCACGGGATGAAATCACAAGGGGCTGCACCCCATTCACTATGATTTCAGAGCTAACATGATGGGGACAACAAGTGAGGCCCTTATATAGCAATGTATAGCCACCCAGGGATTTGACCCTGAAACCTTCAGCTCACAACTTACAACACTCAACCACTTGAGCTAGCCCACCAAACTATAACATTTTCGATATTTCACGTGGTATGATAGCACTTTAAATTGTGTGCCTGTCATTGCAAATTTCATTATAGGTATGGAAAACTCAAATGGAGGTGGCCCTTCTATAACAATTATTAGAGTTCTAGGGTGGGCCTACTTCTAACATGAGCAATGAGTGATTTGGTATTTCCCCTATAGTCTCAATCAACTTGATCATAACGTGATGATGAGAGGTATTTGCGAGATGTAGAACAGTTGGTGGTGGGGTATGGTTAAGACTCCCCTTAAGCTGAAAGGTTGCTGGTTCTAATCCCGTCGGATACCAAAAATCCAACCATGTTAAGGGTTGGTGCAGTCCAGGCCGGGTGCGATCCCCGGGTGATTTTGACAGCTTAGATGCCCCTGGTTTGTGGTTTCTTAGCCAATGGAAACCCTGCTAGTCAGGGGGGTTCCACCACTTTGCCAACCAAAAAAAACATGATGATGAGAGGCATCACCATCGCTACAAAAGTGTAAGCCAGTAAGGTTGTGAGAGGCAGGGATGTAAGTATAACTAATATCCTCCTTTGGTGCAAAACAATGAGTTTCTAACACTAGCTTTGACTAGCTATGTGGTAGCCAAGACTCTCCAACTAATGAATGATGGATGGGGGTCAATTGTGGTTAAGTACATTGAGAGACTTTCGATTGATTGGGTCCAACCCCAAATGATTGTAATGGTCTTCCATTGGATGTTGGAATGGTGCATATTGTTGTTTAGTATTATGTTTATGCTTGGGTGTAATGCATTATGTTATTTTACACTTATGAATACGTTACTTAGTTATGTAGTGGTATGTATTGAGTATTTTGAAATAAGTTAGCTTGTTTTTTGAATTTCAACTACATATTAAAAGTGTTATTAATTGGTATAGGTTTATACTGTTTTTTATTTTTTTACAAAACTTTTATATTTATATATAATTTATTTGTTAATTAAAAAAACCAAATATTTTTTAAATATCAAAAGGTGATTGGTATATGTACTGTTTTTATTTTTTATAACACTTTTATATTTATATATTATTAATTTATTAATTAAAAAAACTAAATATTTTTTAAATATCAAAAGGTAAAAAATAAAAGTAAATTTAAGATGATGTTTATAGAATTAATACTACTTAAAACCATTTAAATCCTAAAATGTCACGTTTTTAACATTGGCTTTGGCCGTCTATGCTATAACCAGCATAGATCCATCTAAAAGGGATCTACCAAGCACCAATAGGAATCAAATCTTTCAAGGTGCAAATCCTTTTTTAGAGTGGAAATGTTGAGAAAATGTGTAATCCAATGTTTATGGTTTTAGTTTATCTAATTTATGTTGTTTCATATATATGCAATTGTAAATAATTTAAATTTAATTTAAGCGAATATGTTATTTTTAATAATAATAAAAAAAATTGTTTTGTTTTGTTTATAAAGGACACTTGTTAACTCTAGGATGAGCACGGAAGGAGTTACACATCTCTCCCTTATTGCGCTGTAGAATGCACCTCTTCGATGCGACAAAGCCTCAAATTGCAAATTGTTAAATAATGAAAGAGGACCAATCGTAATTAGGTGTATCAAAACATTTGCTGAATCGTAATGATACACCAATATTAGAGATAAGTAATTCATACATACATAAATCTCTGTTTTTTTTTGGTTTTTTTTTGTTTTTTCTAAGAAAAATTCAAAAAGTTAAAGTTAGAAGCAAGTTAGAGAATAAATACCCTTGAAACCATTATTCCGGAACATATTTGTAAGAATCACTTCTCTTGGAAAAAAGTTAAAAGAATATTTGCAAGGTGAAAAGATGGGGTATATTTGCTTTACATGTTTGATTGAAAGCATGGCATCATAGATAGGGTCACTCCAACCACTATAGAATTGCATTGCCAAAACGGTCCAATAAAAATCAATAATTGAGATAAAGAAAATGACAAGGCTAGTTAAAAAAGGCATATTCAATATAAATAGGATATTTGATAGTGGGCCCTCATTTGTGTCATTCTAACTTGATAATACATGTCGTTAGGCAAACTATGCCCCACCACCACTTCTTCACCCATCTACACAAATTAGTTTACTTTTTAGACTATGGTTCAATGTTGACATGTGTACATAAGCACCATTGATTATGTTAGTTTTCCTTACATGTGTTAGTGATGGAAGGGAACCCTTGAAAATATGTTTTATATCTAACTTAGTGTGTTTGTTCATAGTTATGTCTAATTTGTTTCTGCTTGTTATTATGATATTTTTTGAGTGATGTATGATATTGGTTTTTTAGTAAGTTAAAATAATATGAAGAGATATAATAACTTAAAATTTGGTAAGAAGTGGTTTGATTTTCTATCCAGGCGAAAAGCTAGAAACAAGTTTCAGATGGGGAGTAGGACAAACTACAAATAATTGGGCAGAATTATTTGCTCTTCTAAAAGCTTGTCAACTTGCAAAGGAAGCAGGTCATAACATCTTGCAAATTTTTGAGGACTCTGAAATCATCATAAAAATTTTAAACTCTGATTCAATGTTCAATAACCTCAGTCTGAATGTGACCATGCAAAGGTTGCATTTCATTTTGATTGACTGTGACTCGGTTATCTCTTATCACATTCTTCGCGATTTGAATAAGTTGGTAGATTTCCAAGCAAATCAGGGCTGCCACCTTTTTTGATGCATCCCATTCCGTGACAAAAGATGTTTCGGATGTAAGGAACTGAATTTTTTCGGAACAAATTGTAATTGGGTGAAAAGCCCAATCTATTCTTTATAATAATAATAAAAAATTAATCGTTTTGGTTAAAAAAAAATTGGTAAGAATTATTTTGGATTAATGAAATTTTAGATATTAAATATTAACATTAAGTTGTTATAAGAATATTTAAGAATGCTTGATTTTGATGATGAACTACTATAATTTGGTCCGAAACATCGATGTTGTTTAAACTATTATGATGGATCCGAAAGACACGTTTCAACAAGTGCTTGATCCATTTATGCATAAAATACAACAAATTTATCAATCTAAAATTGCAATTTTGGCAAAGATTGCACGGACGGATTCCATAGATGATAAAATGAAAAAAACTCAAATTCATAAAATGTTTAACTTTCTTAAAAAAAACTATTTGTTGAGTGAAATTAAGGATAAACATGTTATTTTGCTTGATGGAATGAAATTTTAGTGTAGAGAATAACACCATCTTATTTAACTCACGAATCATTCCCATTAAAAAAGTAAGTCACTTCAAATGTATAATATAATATATGAACAACATATATCTTAATTTGATTTAACATTAATGTCTTGACCTGCTAAAACAAAAAGAGAGTATTTAAAGCGACTCTAGAAGAGGGAAGAAAGTGTAACAAAATTTGGTGAACAACAAACTATTATTTGAGAAGAGAGTAAATACAAATCTAAAACAGTGAACTCTAATACAACTCTATGAGTAAAGATGAGAATAAAATGAATAATAAATCACCATGAATTTGTGCTTTGAGTAAAACATGAACCTTATATCGTATATAAAGTTTAAAGGCCTGAATGTTCTTTTGCAAATCATGGTCAATGTGTCACTTTCTATCTTCATAAATAATGGAATAGTAAAAGAAAAAGACTTAGGTGAAGCTAGATGTGAGGGTATGTGACATCTTTATATGAAATTGAGTAATAACTTTAATGAAAAGGTCACTGTACTATTAGTCTTCATAATGAATCTAGGATTTTAAAGTGTGATTATCTTTAAATAAACAATAATATTCAATATAATAAATTTTATAAAAAATTGTACATTATAAAAGCAAATTTTATAGTGGTAAAGCTATTCCAATATGTTACAAGATAAGTGTATGCAATTATTGTTTCACACATACATCCACACAATATGTTCTACATAAAAAAAAGAAAACTAAGTAAAAAAACATACTTAACCTACAATTTATCAATGATTATGTTAATAAAAAAACACAATTCTTCATAGCTATTTATAAAAAATAAATTACTTTATGTTTATCATATAATATACCTATCTATTTCTTTTTTATAACTGTCCAATAAAAAAATAAAAAATAAAAAATCCATTAAATTCAAACCCTATCACACAACATATATATATATATATTTGAATCATAAACATAAGCTTTCATTATCATATAAATAATAATAATAACTACCACTTTTGAAAACATAACATTGCAATTGAAGACTCGGTAAAGATTTAGCATACATATATTTGAATCATGAATACATATATTTGAATCATGAACATAAGCTTTCATTGCAATATAAATAAAAATAATAACCACCACTTTTGAAAACATTGCAATTGGAGACTTGGTAGAGATTTTAGATAAGGGAGACCACTTTTGAAAACATTGCAATTGGAGACTTGGTAAAGATTTTGGATAAGGGAGAGGAAATTTGAGTTAAATCATCTTTTTCAACATGGAGATGATGAATTGGTAAAATTCATGGGTTATTTTATATTTTAATCATGAACACAAATTGGTAAAAATTGGCAGGTAAAAATTTTGGATAAAGGAAAATTAGAAAAGATTTTGGATGAGGCAGGGTAAGGAAGTTTGAGTTAAATCATTTCAATATTTACTAATAAAATTCATGGTTTTTTTTTTATATTTATGCTTTTATATTTTATAGAATAAATAATTAAATAATAATTAAAAAATATAATTTATAATATATTAATATAATATGGGTTTATAATATTTGAGAAAAATTAAAACTATTTAAAATAAAAATAAAAATAATATATGTATATGTGTTGTGTTTAAAAGGTAATGCTATAATTATAAAAGTAGGGTTTTCAACTTATCATTAAAACTATGAAAAGTAAACATTTGAATTTCAATTCAATAAAAAATAAAAAAGAATTTAACAAATATTAAAGTTTAATTGAGAAGGATTTAAGTAATTAAGTATAAAAAAATTATATTTATACTTTTTGAGCTTAAGATATATTTTTGCTAGTATTTTTACACTATTTTTTATATTAGATATTGTATATATTTTATTTTCATCTTATTTTATTAGTGTTATTCATATATATATATATAAAGTTTATATTCAGATAAATATTAGCTATAAATATATTCAAAAGTAATGGTCAAACATGTAATCTATACATAACACTACTTGCTAACAAAAATAGATCAAATTTTTGTTATACTACTTACGTACATAACACAAATAGATCAAATTTTTGTTACACTACTTACGTACACAACACAAATAAATCTAATTTTTATTATACTTTCTTTTTAGACAATGCTAAATGTCATAAAAAAATATTCAAAAATAACGATCAAACATGTGATATATACATAGTAGTACTTAAGTACATAACTCAAATGGATCAAATTCCACTTATACAAATTTTTACATAATAACAAATACCATCTTTAATTGAAATTTTAAAATATCTATAATACACCTATACATAGTGATCAAAGATATATATATATATATATGGTTAGTTTATATTTTTCCGTAAATTTATCAAAAAAATTTAAAATATTATTAATACAATTTAAATATTTTTTTTGTATATAAAAATAATTTTATATTATGTTAATACAATACTAAAATTTATAACTCCTTATAAATATAATAGTAAAACAATTTTGTTTTGTATAAAAGACTTCCTCCACCACAACCCATTCCATCAATGATGTAACAACCCATCGTTCTAGAATTTCTTTAAACCTAAGCAACTAAACACCCCCAAAACAAAAAAGTGGTTGGACACAATAATATTGTTTGAATTGGTTATAGACCATTCTTGAGTGTAGAAAATCCACATATGTGAGCTACCTAAGTCAAAGGAATCACGAGGGAAGGGATTTGAATTGTAATATATTCTCTTCAATGGATTTCTTTGTCAATCCTTAGGATGTTTAACCTTCAACTTCAAGGTGTAAAGTTGTGTGATTGGTCTCCACAATCACATATCTATGTTGACCTTAAAGTTAGTTAAATACTCTCATCATTCATTTCTACCATGTCCAAACCTTAATTTAAGTCAAATCAAAATTTCAATGTTCACTTTCATATACATCAATCAATGTTTAACCCACTTACCCTAATTTTATGCCACAAGTCAACATCATTTAAGTTGCAAGTCCCTTTTACTCTCAATGATACCAATGAAAGAATAAAAACCATTATAAAATAAAATACATGGAAAAACGAGAAAGTGTTCATAAATAATGTATTTCCATACAATATTCATTCATGTTCTATATTGTATAGATTTTTTTAATATATTTAATTTATATTAATATATATATAAAGATGGTTCATCATGGAAGTTTTGTTTACATTATGATTACTTTATTCAAGAAAATATCTTTTATATTTGCGTAGCAATTATATTTGCTTAGCAAGTATATTTGAACGAGAAACAACAACAATCCTCAAAAGAGTTGATCACGATAAACAACTCATGAGCCTAATATTCCATTACATACAAAGGCTCTCAAGGAGCAAATGTCCCTAACAAGATTCAAACTTGAGTGAAGAACGCAATAACCAAATTTCCCAACCACCCTAATTATGTCCATTAAACACACATATAATTTAAACATTATTTTTAATATTAAATAAATAAAAATTCATAATTTTATATTTATATATTTAAATATAATATATAAAACAATTTAAATTATTAATAAATATATAAATACTATCAATTTTTTTAAATATTATATATAAAATAATTTAAATTATTAATTTATCTATAAACACTATCAAAACTTTATTGTTATTAAATACATTTTAAATTTATATCACATCTCAAATGAATTCTTACTCCAACCGAAATCTATTTAAAAAAAATAAAGTTAACATCAAGTATCAATGCGGTTCCTATTCTAAGCATATCCCAAAGTCACACACCATTAAGAAAATAATTAATAACTAAGTAGAGCATTATAATTGACTTATATAACCCTAAAGTTACATGCATGTATTAAATATGTTGATTCAAGTGTGGAAAAGACATTAAACTAAAGTTATAAAATGTAGAGATACCATGGATTAAAAGGATACATCTTTTTGGGTATACAGTGTAATTAAATAAATAACATATGATATTAAAAAAGTGTTAGTATAGATTAAAACAATATATTAATACTTAGATTTGTCAATTAAACTTGTCATTTGAAAATATATATATAACAGTTGGTGGCAGGGTATGGTTAAGACGCCCCATAAGATGAAAGGTCATCGGTTCTAATCTCGTCGGATACCAAAAAATCCAACCATGTTAAGGGTTGGTGCGGTCCAAACCGGGTGCGATCCCTGGGTGGTTTTGACGACTTAGATGCCCCTGATTCGTGGTTACTTAGCCAATAGCAACCCTGCTAATCAAAAAGGTTTCACCACTTTACCAAAAAAAAATTTAAAAATTTGATTATTATAAAAGTTTTATTTTAAAAAATGTTATTTATTTAAGAATGTTAAATATATATATTAAAAATTAAAGTAAAAATAACAAAAATATAATAGTGTGAAGGCTAAGTGAAATCCCAAAAAAGATTTTCTTGTAAAACAATCAAAGCTTGGATCATTATGAAAGGTCATGGTCCTTCCCTCTAATAGAGGCGATGTGGATATGTGTTAGTGATATGAAAGAGCCACCCTCTTCTTCACATATTGTCACAAACGAAAATCTCCAAAGGGATAAAGAGGTATAAGATAATTCATACCTAAAAAGAGAAACTATGGATTTGGCTTTGGAGATAAAGAGGTATAAGATAATCCATACCTAAAAAGAGAAACTATGGGTTTGGCCTAGTCAAAAGAAGGAATATTTGACTTTAATAGTATTTTTATAAAACAATTGAAATCAAAATAAGCAATACATTTGGTTTTACTTGAATATTTATCAATCCTGAAGTTAAAAGAAGTAACACTTTTGGCTTTAGTGAAACCTCTATCAACCTCAAATGGATTTGATGGAATGGAAAGAAAAAAACAAGAGAAACCTATTTTCATACAAGCATTTTAAAAAGCATATTAAAAATGTGAGGCCTATATTTAAATGTTGTAAAATTGTATGGTTGGAAGCTTTTGGGGGATATACTTTGTAATAATTGGTGTATAAATTCATACAAATTGTTAAAAAATGAATATTAGATCATGGACACAAAATTATATGAATCAAAATGTATATATCAATTATGAAAGGTGACGAATATGATGATATCAATAAATATTTATAAAATAAAAATAAAACTTTGTATATAATATTGATACAAATTGTAAGTTGTCAACACTTTAATAGGGAGAAAACTATGTTGAATTTTACTCTACATTAATACTTTCCACCCTTTAGTTTTTACTCCACATTAATACTCTCTACCTTTTAATAAAAAACTAGAATGGGTAAAATTATATTAAAAAGATGATGAATACAACCAAAGTGATTACAGAGAATTTCAAGAGACAAAATATCACATTGTCCATCAAGGCATTACCATACAACCTAACATCATCTTGCAGCCTCAAGACTGCTACATCGAACACAACTATCACTAAACAACCGTAAACTTTCACATATTGGTTGAGTAAGAAAACAAATTAAAAGCAAACCATAAATAACCAAAATCAATGAGAACTATGACTGCGAAGAAAACCCTAAACATCTATATTGTCCTTGGACTGCCCAAGGGATATTGAAATCTCTACTACAACATTTGCAGGGTGGTGGACATATTCTTCATCCATAGGCCTAGAGCCTGCATTCAAGGTATGCATGGATTGGCTTTCGACCAACTGTTCATGGTGAAGATCAACTATAAGAGTCAATATTTCCAGCTGTGCTCCGTGAACAAGAACCTAGTCCTCCAAATAATAAATTAGGTGATCCAATTGAGAAACATGAGAGGTTACCTAGTGAATAGCCGCCAAGAGACTCTCCAGCTTTGAGTTTGTCCTTCATAGAATGGATTGTGGGTCCTAAATATCCACTTTCACATTTTTCAATCCTACAACCAATTTCGTCATCTTAGTCGCAACATTTTCCTTAGCCTTCATCCCATGAACATAATCGATCCTCCAAACCCCTATCCAAACAAAGTCACAACCCCACCATTTCAACAAATTGATGTGGAGATTCACGTGACTAGCCAAAGCACCAACCATCAACCTAGAATCTTCATCCAAAGGAAAACCAACAAGAATGTCAATTCCTATTCACCTAGCCATGAGAGAGACACCCCCATGACCATCAATCCAGAGCAAGAGCTCAAATAAAGTCCCAAATGCATCAGACCGAAATCCCTGAATTTCCATATAACCAGAGCTAAAAAATCTAGGATAAAGCCTCGTGATGCTTCTCCCATGTGTGAGGTTAAAGGATCCTTAATGATAGAGCTTCAAAAATCGAAATGTCAATAGGTGGTGTCCATGCATAGATGGGGTGGATAAATCCACTTGAGATGTGTCGTGAATCAAAACTTCTTCCGTGACCACGACGAATATTTGATCCAATGTTAGCTCCCTTTTTCTATGCCCAAATTTCAAATTCATTAATAATCACCTTAGAGGAGCCACCTGTGGTAATGATGGCCCCCATTTTGGATGAGAGCCCCTTTTTCGAGATTGGTAGATTGATTGGCAAGCTGATTAGCTACAAAGTTATTAACTCTTTGAACATGCACCAAGTTTACATATCTTATTCTTTGCAAGAGGTCGATGAGATGGAACTGAAGCCTCCCAACTATCAAATCATCCAAGCAAGTCCTTTACCCGACCTACAAGATTATAAGGAAAGAGTCTTCCATGACTAAGAAATTTTGAATACCAAGAGAGACAATAAAGTTTATTTCAATATATAAAACATAGCATTAAACGAAATTATTAGTAGCCCTCCCAAGCTCCATTCATATATTAACATTATGTTTACTTTATAAAGTCAAGAAGAATCTCCACACTTGTTGCCCAACAAACTATCTCACTCTTTATTAAGACAAAAAAAAATTCAAAATTTGTAATCAAACTTTTCTTAATAAAATAATTGAACATTATATTACATGAATATTTTGTCCATGTGAAATCACTCTATATTAACCCAAAAAAAATTGAAATCCATCATCAAATTTTTCAATATTTTTTAATTAGTATAATCATATCAATATTTTGTCCCTTTGTAACCACAAAATGGGTTAAAAGTCCGTTCGTTCAATGAAGTTTTGAAGTATAACGGAAAAAAAAAGGGTTTTCATGGTTTTGCTTAACACATTATTTAATTTTCTTCATTTAATATTTACATATATTTGTAAAATAAATTTATAAAAAGTTATATATATAGATGGATAATTGAGTCTTGGTTTTGGAGTAAGAAAATTAATTTAAGAAATCATTTTCTTCAGATGTAAAAAACATGTTAACAACTTATGATCCAAAGACATCTGACATGAGTGAAAGTTTACCCTTTACAAGCTACTAATGGGTTATTTTAAGTGGTGTGGTTTTATTGAATAATGGTGATGACTCATGAGTCAACTTACATATGTAAATAGAAACCAATGATAGTTGTCCTCATTATCAATTTGACAAGTGAGTAATGATAGTTTTTTCCTTCTTCAAAAAAGATGAATAATTGTGTCTCCAAAACAAATGCAATCGCAACGCTGACTTGGATAGTGGGTCAACTACTTGCTAATGTTTTAGATAGACAATGTTTTTTTTGGGTATTGTTTTACATGTTATGATTGCTAGTTGATTTTTTGGACATTGAGTTCAATAGGGTGCATGGAATCGTTTAAAATTGTTTTAGTTGAGCACATCTTATGTACCCAACAGGCTTCTTGTGCTCCTTAGGGCAAGTGAAGGAGCGTGGTTGAATCTCTCATCCAACGATGCTCTCTCAATCACTTAGGAAGCATGGAAAATTCATATAGAACATAAGAATTGTCTTTAATTGTATTGGTAGGACCAAAAAGGTGAAAACATATACTTTTTATGATGCTTAAAATATGTATGTACAGATCTCTAACCATATTATGCAAGAGATATGTTCATGAGATGTTAGCATGTTGAGTAGGTGTGTTAATGAAAATTAAATGTTATATTGTTGAAATTTTCAGTTTAATATATAAGCTAGCCTTTAAGCTTATCGACATTTTGATTCATAATAATTACTTGTTATATTAATGTTTAATAGGCATTTTCTTAATACTAATTTGAAATAAGAATTAACATAATTTTCTTGAAAAAATATCAAAAATTATATTACTTTTTAAAATTGATAATTAATAATAATATTAATTTAATGTGTTGTATTATCATAATATTGAACTATAATAATATATCTCCTTCAAGTTCTCACTTAAATCAAACAAAAATTTAAAAGAGATTTTATTATAGAATTGAAGGTCTTAAATCACCATGCCCAATTCAAACATAAATAAGAATATCAATTTTAATATTGAGATGCCCCATTGAGGAAATATTTTATGGATTTGAAAACTTGCATATATCCCCGAGTACATAATAAGATGCAATATTCAACCTTGAGAAAAAGGGATGATGCTTGGCAAAGTTTGGATGTAATATTTAATTTTTCCTACAAGAAGAGAAGAAAAGGGAACTAATGATATGCATCATGCTTGTGCAAAGAGTAGGGATATTGCATATTAAAAGAATAAATTTCAAAAATTTTATAATTAGTATGAGTATGTTAGTGAGTAAGATATTAAATTTATAGATACTATGAACTAAAAGAATACATTTCTTTTTTAAGTCAACAATATAATAACATTAATTGAACATGTAATATGCAATATGCAAAGTTGAAAGTATTTAATATATATTTATTTTTAATAGTTTTAATCAATATTCTTAAATTATATATATATATATATATATATATATATATATATAAAAGGTTTTAATTAATATCTTTGAATTTGTCAAATAAAAATAAAAAACAAAACAAAACATTATTGTAATTCACATTATAATGTTATTCAAATACTATTAGTTATAGATATATAGATTTATAGTTATATAGAATGATACATATATTTATATGTATAAAAATAAAGTGAATGTTTTAAATAAATGTTTTTATAGCTTAGTATTAAATCAACAACAATATAAAGAGGTCTTTATACTTCAAGTTTGGGATATATGGTGTTGCGTGAAGGTGAAGACCTTTCATATCTGTTTTGGTGGAATTCCATTTTGTGGAAGCTTAGTTGTTCTTTCAAAGTCAGATTATTTCTTTGGCCTGCTCTTCATTATAAGGTTCTTACTTGGGATATCATAATCAAAACGTTCTAGATTGGTTTGAGTATCTGCCCCTTTGCAAATCTGATAGCAAAACCATTGATCATCTTTCTATTTCTTGTCCATTTATGTAGAGGATGTGGGAATACATTTCACAAGTAAAAGTTATGATTTTCATGTGGTATGGATATGATCTTCAAGATGCATTAAAATTTGGACAAACAATAATCTCCATAAGGATGTTTTGGCCCTCCCATCACTGCTGATTTGGAGCTCCAGGTTGGCCAGGAATAATGCTACTTTCAATGGTATTTATATTCAATCAAATATCTATGCTTCTAAAATTCTGGCCATCCTTGATTTACTTCCACAAATGGCTTATTTTCAATGGATCCACAAAGTGGAGATAGAGGTTTTAGATAAGACTGGATGTTGGGCCTACTTTGATGGTGCATCTCAAGGTAATCCACCTATAGGAGGGGCAAGAGACATTATACACTTTAATGAAGATCACTAGATTCAGTTTGCAGCAGGTGTGGGGACTAGCACTAACAACAGAGCATAGCTATTAGCCCTCAAGTTAGTTTTACCTATGGCACATTCTAGAGGCATTCAAAACCTTCAAACTTTTGGGGATTCTAAGCTAGTAACTGAATGGATGAGACTACAGATAGTTCCTAACAACGTTTTCCTATTGCCTATCTATGAAGAGGTGGCCAGGATCTCAGCTTTATTTACAAATACCTCCTTTGTGCACAAATATAGGGAAATGAATACTTTGGCTGATCGGTTGTCCAAGGAGGGCCTACTAAAAACTAAGGGTTATTGAAATATTAAGGAGAAGTTTAATGACACCTTCATTACACATGATCCAAGATCTCATCCCAGATAACATGGATCCTCTTTTTATGTTTTTGAACTTTGTTATGATATGGGCAAATGACTAAATCTTGAGTATCAATTTTTCTAGTTGATGTGCAGGTGCATAGTCTATGTTTGTTGCCTATATCCAGTTTATTGAGAATATGTATTTTGTATTGTTTATTTCAAATATATATGGTTATTTTTTTTAGAGGATGGGGCATTATATGCACCCTATATATATGCTAAAGAGTGTTAGGTCTATGTACAAGGTGATTTATTTACATGAATAAATTACCTTATTTTTTCAGAGGAAAAAAAAAAGATCTATGACAAATTTTAACGGTAGTAAATGTCATTATTACTTATGTTAATTATCAAGTTAGCTCTATAGAAAAATATTTTGATACTTTAAAATGGTTTTATTGTGATTGCACTCATAATCATGAACTCCATATAACTCTATCAAGATTTTTTTTCATTAATAAAATATTTGAAAGAGGAGAGACATGGACAAGAACAACATATCATGGAACGAAAAATAGTCCAAGGACCTAGTCCAAAGTTGGACACAAAAAACATAAACCCAACTAGATAGAGAACAAGGCCAGTGGCCACAAAAGCCAGCAAATAGACACAACCCAGCTAGTCAGAGAGCAAGGCCAGAGGCCGCAAAAACCAACAAATAGACCCAAAAAGGGGAAACACAAACAACAACGACAAAAAGACCAGAGGCAGCCATCGTTGTCATCAGACAAATGCCAGAAGTTGAGCCCGAACATCCACTAGAGCCCGAGCATAACTCTATCAAGATATAAATATGTAAAAATACAATTTTGATTAAATTGTTATGATATTTATATTTACACGGTAAAGATGTTTCTATCTAAAATTGATAGTTTTTTTTTTTAATCGTAAGTTGCGTTAATCTATTATAATACAAAGGGAAAAATTACAGAATTCATCATGACCAGAGGAGGTCGAAGGTGATGAAGCCACCACCTTGACCTCTCAAAAGATGGTCGTTTGAGGGAGCCAGAGGTGAAACTGTTCCACTTTGAAAGTAAAGGCTGAGGCCCATAAACTGACATAGTTACATATTTTGACAGTAAAATGACATAAACAAAGACAAGAGCCTGGAAAAAGACACAGGCAATGACCCAAATAAACATAGACTTAGGCCTGGAGAAAGACACGGGCATCAACTCTGCAATAAACATAGACAAAGTCCTGGAAATAGAAACAGGCATGGGAAATAGACATGCTAAGCAAAAAACCAAAAAACCTGGATAGCTTGAGCATCCGACAGGTGGAATGTCTGAAATTTCTTTAGTAATGGGGCAAGCCCATCATTCCTCCTATGACTGGTTGGGTGAGTTGGTGGCAAATTCTAGAGGCATCTGAGGCTGTAGCTGCTGCAGAGCAGGCTACTGGGTGACCATCGCCTTCAAGTGCTTGATTAACGGCTCAACCGTTGAGGGTATGGGGAAGGCCAGAGCAGGAGGATGCGCCATGGTACACCCATTTGCACTGTTGCTGCCGCCTCCAGTATGCAGAATCATGCCACTCATGGTGCTACTACTTCCAACACCACCCCGGTCATGGTTGTATCCATGCAGCCCTCCGTAGCCTGAGAAACCCATATTGCCTTTCCACGCGAATGAGCTCTCCATTGCAATGAGCTGAGCATTTATCTCTGAGATTCTAGTTTTCACCATCTGAACCGTGTCTCTGGCGTCCGCCCAATTGGTAAGCATGTCCTCTTTTAAATTGTAGAGCATGTTCTCCATGAGCCAATAGTGATTGATTTGGATACCATCCTAACCCGTTGCCAGCTTCTGATTAAGAACGCGGTTCTCCCAGGCTTCCACGAGGACACATACCCTATGAGAGATGTGCAGTTCATAGTCCATAGTCACCTGAAAGCTACAGCCTCTCTGATTTTTTCCCCCACCCGAGGTGGCTCTTCGCGGAGTACCCCTCTACCGCGACATGCTGAGCCGGAAGCGCTTTTTCTTCTAGAGCGTATCAATTAACAAGATGCAGTTCATGGAGTCAGACTCACTGTGAGTTTGCAGACGCTCAACAAGCCAAGGGGTGCACTTCGCCAAGCAGATACGAACCCTGATATCCAAATACCACACTGCTGCGCTCAAGACCTTCTACCTCCCTGCCATAGTATGCACCATGAATGTCGAAGCAAAGCCTTGAAGGCTAGGATTGAACTAGATCTTCGCCACCCCACGTTGCAGGTGCGGAGGTGACGGCCCACTCAGCTCCCACGCTTGGAGGATGACGAAGGTTCTCGTAAGTATCATCGCTACCGAGGTTTGCATGTTGATTGCCACGCATCCGTCGCTCAGATCAAGGGATGGTCTGTCGTTAATACGTGGAGCACTCACTCCCATCTGGGAGGGAGAGATCATTTTTATCTAGTTGATTTCTTTTGAGAAGAAAATGAGAGTCCAAACAGTCTTGTAATGTACCTTCCACTACAGGTAGAGGAGAGTTCACTCCAGAGTTATCTAAGAAGCCAACTAGGGCATTGGCTTTCCTGCGCACGTGGTGGAAGGTAATCGCATGCATATGCTGCAGGAGGGTGGCCAGACAGGTGAGATCATGGGCCAGGTGCTAGCTAGAGGTGACTTTGGCGACAGATGTGCCATGGAGGATTTTGGCTGCCAGGGAAAGGATGATGGCTGAGTCCCCTTCCACAATTGTTGGAAGAAGTTTTTGCATGTCAACTATCATTAAAATAGCAATTAGACCTTCCAGTTTCGTCGCATTGTTGGAGTTGATGCCCATGTTACCATAGAAAATGTGGATGATGGTCTCTTTGTGGTCTTTGATTGCTCCTCCGAAGCCAACCATGCCTAGGTTTCCCTTGGAGGCGCCATCAAAATTTATCTTGAAGACATTTTTAGGAGGAGGATCCCAATGAAGAGGGCTTGCTGCAGGGAGACGAGACCACATAGGTATTGAAGCTTAAAGCGGCTAGGATGCTTCTCTCATTATGGATGGCGGGTAGGTCCTCGCTCGACCAACCTTTGGCATGGATTGTTTCCTGAAGATTTTTTTTATTAGCTCCCAAATATTTTGCAGCGTCCCTTAGGAGTTCTTGAAGATTCTATTGTTTCTTTCTTTCCACGTGCTCCAAAGAACGAAACCCAAGGTGAGAGTCCATAGCTGATTCAAGATGTTACTTTTAAACAAATAGTCCCTCCATAGATGAATAGTGTTAGTGACATTACCTTTAGCTCTGTTTGTGTGTCTAAAGGCTTCCGCAACATAATCCCATACAGAGCTGGTGAAGGGACAGGTTTCCAGGAGATGATCTATTGTTTCTTGATGACCATTACATAGGCAGCATCTAGAGAGTCCATGGAAGCCTTTTCTGGCCAAATTTTCCCAGGTGAGGATCCACCTGTGCAGGAGAAGCCAGAGAAAATGAGAGATTTTGGGCCATTGAGGAGGTTTCCAGATGTGGTTCCAAATAAAAGAGTCCTGGCAGTCCGGCACAGTTGACAAAATGTCATATGCCTCTTTGACTGTGAAGGTACCAGATGACCTGTGACCCCAACGGATGATGTCCCCTCCATGAATGTGTTTCAGCCAACGGTTGCAAATTTCGGGCCAGACAGAGTCGACAAGATCTTTTCTAGGGACCACATTCCAGGTAGAGGGATCTATCCAACAGCGGAACCCCCCGGTCAACGGTTGCCAGAACTCTTCAACTTTTAGGTGGGCATTACGTTGAATGTAGATCTGACCAACAAGATCAAGTATTAGAATTTTTAAAGACAGAAGCTGCTGCCAGGAGTCATTCCAAAATAAAGCCTTGTCCCCTGCTTTTATTTCCCAAAAACTGTGCTGCTGCACTAGCGCCCTTTGCTTGTTAGCTGCCTTCCAGATATGCGATCCCGGAACGTCTTCATCAAATCTGATTAAGGAAAGGGGGGGGTAATCTAGACCATAATTGTTGTTCCATAATTTGATCTAGGGAGAGTTGTTGTTAGAGATCCCGGTCCACCAAATGTTTGCTGAGAGTGCCTGATTGTTAAGTTATGGATCTCTAAATCCAAGGCCACCCTCTTTTTTCTTAGTGCAGAGATTCTGCCAGCTTACTCCCATCGACTGTTTTGTTGTTGCAACCCCAAAAGAAGGACCTTTGCATAGATTTGATGGCTTTTAACACCCATTTCGGGGCTGCTAGAACATAAAAGAGGTAGAGAGGCATAGATTGCAAGGTCGACTTGAGGAGTACAGCACGGTTGGGGAGGTTAAGGGAGGTTAAGGGCTCTGAAGGTCCAGGATGAAAGACGGTTCTCAAGTTTGTCAAGGAGTTCCTTCCAAGAGGCGTGCTTGATGGTTGCATCGAAGAGAGGGGCGCCCAAATATTTAGTAGGAAAGGATGAGACAGAGAAGCAAAGGATGTTTCTCTGGGCTGTCGCCCCAGTATTGAAGAAGAAGATCTGAGATTTCTCCAGGTTTAGGGAAGTTCCAGAGGCTTCTTCAAAGGTTTGCAGGATCGAGTGAATAGTGCGGGATTCATGGATAGAAGAATGATTGAAAAGGAGATTGTCATACAAAAATTGTTGGTAAGCCAGCGGGGGGGCATTGTGCATGGATAAGCCCCTTAGGGTGCGAGCTGCCATGGCTGATTGGATCATGCGCCCTAGACCTTCGACCATGAGGATGAAGAGAAAAGGGGAAAGGGAGTCCCCTTGATGGATACCACGCGAGGGGGAGAAGGTGGAGGAGGGAGAGCCATTGAACAGTATGGAAAAAAAGGCAAAGGAGATGAGGGAGAGGATCCACTGAACCCAGTCTTGACAGAAGCCGAAATCCAAGAGCATTTTTTCCATGAAGAACCAACTAAACTTGTTAAAGGCTTTGGAAAGATCGAGCTTGAGGATCATGCCAGGGGTTTTGGTGGTTTTTAGAGAGTGAACCACCTCATGGGAAAGGATAATGCCATCAAGAATTTGGCGCCCTTCTACATAGCCTGATTGCTACGGAGAGATGAGGAGGGGAAGTAGGGGTTTCAATCTGTTGGCCACAACTTTAGAGATTATTTTATAAATGACATTGCAGAGGGAAATGGGATGGAACTTACTTGGGTGAGGCACCGATTTCTTTTGGGATGAGTGCCAGATGAGTGGCGTTGATGGCTGGGAGGAGACATTTTTTTGGTGAGATTCCTCCACCAGATCCGGTACTTCCTCTTTGAGCATATTCCGGCAATGGTGAAAGAAGTCAATGGTAAAGCCGTCCGGACCTGGAGATGTACCATCTGCCATTTGTTTGACTGCTGCTTCCACTTCTTGCATGGTAATGGGTTGCATAAGGGATTGGTTGTAGTCATTGTTGACCAGAGGGGGGATGTGCTGGATTAAATTTTGGATTTCATTTTGACGAGAGTGATTATAAGGTTCAGAGAGGAGATGCGTGAAGTGCCTGGTAAGCTCATAAGACATTTCCCCTTGCTCCTCCAGTGTTTCTCCAAATTCTAAATGCAGTTTGCTGATTCTATTCCTCATCCGGTGTTGGATGGTGGACTTGTAGAAGAAGGTTGTGTTTTTCTCTCCTTCTTTGATCCATTTGACTCTTGCTTTCTGGTTCCAATAGATAGCTTCCTGGTCACATCTCTTGTTAAGTTGATTCATTAGCTTCCTTCCTTGGAGTTTGGTTTCCTGGGTAAAACCGTGATCCATGGTGTGGCGCTGGATGGAGGCTAGATTTTATTGAATATCCGCGTTCTCCTTGAAGATATCTCCAAAAGTGTTCTTATTCCAATGGCAAAGGTGACCACGCAGCCTCTTGAGCTTTTGATGCATGATGGCCATTTTTGAACGGCCCGTTACTGCAATCTCCTCCCAACAGGAGTTGATAGAGTCCATGAAGGTTGGATGAGTGAACACGAACTTTTCAAATATGAAGGGTTTGTGGAGGGAAGTGCCCTGACTGTGCCAGGAGAGGGCTATGGGCCAGTGATTTGAACCAGCCATAGGAAGAACAAAGGCATCCAAAAGGCCGCCAAGGGTGAGAATTTGATCAGAAACTAGGAAGCGATCAATGCATTTTGCAATTTGATGAGCTCCTCCCCTTCTGTTATTCCAGGTAAAGAACCTAGAAGAGGTTTGAATATCCACCAACACGCAGGAGCTGATAGTGGATTTGAAGGCATCATCTTCCACCGAAACAGCTTTGATTCCACCCTTTTTTTCCTCTAGATTGGTGATCATGTTGAATTCGCCACCGATTAAAAGGGGAGAGTTCGGATGAGAGTTGCAGAACCAGTCTAAGTGATTCAGAAGGTTCATCTTGGATTTCATGGTTTGAGGGCCATAAATATTCATAATGAAGCCCCTGGTGACTGAAGCCCAAGATGTGAAAAGAAGCGAAGAGGGAATGGCGGGAGGAGGCAGTGTCGTCCAGGGAGATTAGAAGAGGGTTCCATCTTATGGATAAGCCTCCCAAGCCTCCTTGGGCATCTATCACAATGGTGAGACAATCTTTCTAGATTCGATTCATCATCCGAGAGATGATCTCACTGGAGCATTTGGTTTCTTGCAGAAAAATGACAGAAGGTTGATCTTTCCGAATCTTAATTTTGAGCATTCTTTGTTTAGAGTGACCGTTGATACCTCAGACATTCCAGGAGAGGATCTTCATTGGATAGCAAGAGGGGGAGAGGAAAAAAACTCTGTTAATTGAGCGTATTGGCTGGATTCCACTAGCACTGTACCCAGCTGGTTGATGCGTTGAAGAGCAGTTTTGCAACCTTTTTTCTTTGCATCCTTCTGGTTCTTAAGTTTCTCTACTTGCCCTGCTTTTGCTACTCCTAAACTTTGCGCTTTATCTTTAGCTAGGGCTTTATGAAGAAGCTGGATCTGCTTGTGAGGGATAGATTTGAAGGCTTTCCTGGTGCAAGCGTCCTCCAGACCAATGAGATCAAGGCCTTCTGGAATGGCATCTTTCATGTCCTCCTCTTGAGAATCAAGGATTTTGTTTGGCATGATGTGGTCCGTCGGGATTTCTTTTCCTTTATCAGTAAGGTTTTCTGAGGATTTTCCCATGAACTGGTTTTGAGGGTTCAGTGGATGTGCTTTTTCTGTTATGGGCTGCAGCTCTGGGTCCTCTTGCATCAGAATTGGTTCATCAGGGATATGATCATTTAGAATTTGGAAGTTGTTACTAGTTGAAGGGGGGAGATCCCGGGTCTTCTCTTGCAGGGGTTTCTTATGATTGCGTTTCTTTCTGGCTGTCCGCTGAAACCCTTGTTCATCCATTCCTGCCCTCTTTGGGATTTCCTGCTTTTTGAGTGTGGGGCATTCTCTGAATAGGTGCCCATGTTTATGGCATTTTCTGCATCTGAAGGGAATGTGTTCATAGTCCAGCGGCTGGATCCAGTTAATGTCTTTGTGGGAGAGGCATATTGCATCTGGAAGGGCCTGAGCAATATGCATATAGACACAGATTCTTGCATAGGAGGCGTATTTGTTCATTCTGGTTTGATCTGTCGTGCGGACAAAAGTTCCCAAGGTATTGCCAATCTCTTGGAGGGTAGCTTCATCCTAGTATTCTTGAGGTAGCTAGAACATGCAGACCCAAGCAGGGGCCCAAGAGAAATCCTCTTTTTCTAGGCAGAATCGCTCTACCCACTTTCGAAGATAGAGGTCTGTAGAGTTAAAAAAGTAAGGTCCACCATATTCCACTTGCGCTTTGTCCTCCAAATGGTGAAAGATAATAGTGAAAAAACCTTTGGACCCTAGTTGCAGGTCAAAGTGGGCTTTGGGTTTCCACTTTGTAGCGATCCAGCCTCTGAGGGTCTGTTCGGTAGGCCAGAACCCCATAAATTTGCCGATCAGGGCATGATCTTTCATTTTTTGTGCTCTGACATTGATTCTTTCTGTCGGGAGCGATAAGGATGGTCTTTCTATCGAGCATGGAATACAATATTTTTTCAGGGTATGAGCACTTACTTCATTGTTCTTGCACGCGTCAGAATGCGGCTTGTCCTTTGTGCTGATGTCCTCCATTGGGATGGGAATATCTTCCGTACCTATCTTTATTGTGGAACCAGACCCGAGAGGCCCCTCTGGCAATTTCTAAGCGTCCTTTGACTAAGAGGGGCTTGGCGCCCCCTAATGCTGTCGTCATGATGCAAAAGCAGGGCCAAGCTGAAAAACAGCTCCAAGGGTAGCACTGCTACAACAAGACAAGAGTGACAAGCGAATAGATCTAGAGAAGGACGAAAACCCTAGCAGAGCGATTGACCATCTTTTGAACTCTCCACATTTTCTCAGCCGTCATACATTCCACCTTGTGCATAAATACATAGTATTATCTTTTTAATATTTTGTTTTTAGATATAAATGTATATTTTTATTTCCATTTATATCTTTAATTGATTAAAATATGGTAATAGTTTATTATTTGTTATTAATATTATAAAAAAATAAGTTGATATATATTAGCGTTAACATTATTTATTTTACATCATTTTTCTATGTTAAATTATAAATGCATTTTTTAATATAATTTTAAATAAATGACATATTAATATTATTTTAAAATAATTTTATATAGTTAAAGTAAATAACCATATAATATAATATAGCTAAAATAAAACTCACTACAAATTTATATATCATTTTACTATTTCTTTCACACATATATCTATAAAGTGTTGAAATTTATGTATTATTCATTTTACAATGTTTTCTCATACTGAATTGTAATTTAATATAATTTTAGAAAATTAACATATTATTATTATTCTTAAATAATTTTATGTAATTAAAATAAAAAATCATATAGTTAAAATGGAACTGCTAACCCTTTTATATCATTTCACTATATCTCACACTTATATTCATATAATATGTATTATGAACTATGTAAGATTTGCTATGAGTGAAAGTTTATTGAATTATAACATTTCTAATGTATCTAAAAATTTAAGAGATATCTTTTATCTATAAATAATGAAATAATATATACTTGATTATAATGATATAGATTTAAGAAATATATTTTATATATAAATAATGAAATAATATATATTTAATTTTTTTTATAAATTTAAAATCAAATTAATTTTTTTTAAAAAACATATTCAACAAAATATTAAAAAATTAATATTAAACAATCCAAATTTGAATAATTGTTAAAGGTCTCAATCCCTCTAAGAGAGGTAATGTGAATATGTATTAGTGATATCAATGAACCACCCCCATCCTTTGAATAGTTGATATTTTATTAGATTAAATTAAAAGAAAAAGAAAAATATTAAAAAAAATATTTTAAAGATAAAAAAATAAAAATAAAACTTAAAAATAGAAATATATAAATAAATTCCAAAAATAAAAAATAATTTATTTTATCAAATCAAAAGATGCCATACATTTAATAAGCCTTAATAATATATTGCAAATAAATAACTAAAATAAAAGGAATCCCATTTGCATCAAACATTATGCATAATTTATTAAAAAAATTGTGATGCTTATATTTAAATCTTATGTTTAGAATCCTATTTGCATCAAATATTTTGGAGAATATATTAAGAAATGTGGTGCTTTGATTTAAATATTATGTTTATATTTAAATATTCTAAAATAATAAGATTAGAATTTTTTAATTAATTATATTTATATATATATTTCGTAGAAAAAAATTATTTTATTCATTAAAATAATTTGGATTGTCCTTAAGAATTTGCATCAGCTCTTCAAACAGTGTGACATATGTTCTTACAACATGTGTATAAAAGATATATATATATATGGAAATTTATGTATTATATAAAAAGGTTCAAATTACATAAGAGTAAAACATGCCACTTTCTAAAATGAATTCCTTCATTTTTTTGTTTTTATGACCATTAAACATGAGAATTATCATAATACTGTCTACCCCAAGACATAGATCAAAATTACATATACTATCGATTCCATATCAGTATTCCTTACAGACCATACTACCATCTAAGCTAAAGGACATGACCCAAACATTAATAATGTTGCACTTTCCAGTCATAAAATACATAACAAACTAAAATAACAAATACCTTAAAACCATGACTGACCCTAAAACACAAAACCCGATCCTAGAGAACCTCTACAGCATAATATATGCAAGGTTTGGAAAGCACCCTTGTTGAGTGTCGCTCACAGAGGATGTCTGAGCATGGAGGTAATGGATGCCCATGGACTGCATCTGAGCATAGAGGTAATGGTGTCCATCTTCAAGTGCATCTCTTTAGACTCGCCCTGCATCACTTTCCTCTACTAGTCCACATGTTTCTCTTCATCATTATGCTTCAGACGCTCCCACATCTCATGCCCCATTAGATTCTTAATCACCCAGTAGAGAAAAACTATCCGCTCGTAAATATTGAGACAACTTGCGTTGTTACCCGAATCCATTACCCAATCGTCAACTTTCCGGCATTCCTCTGGCAGGGTGTCCTTGTCCAGCTCCTGCCATAGTTCTTGTTTTACATCCTTGATCTTTGTTGAATAACCACTGGTAAGCCTAATTCAAACATGTGAGCCTCCCACATTGCTTTATTTTATGCCCGAGTGACCCTTTGACTCTCATCCATAGGATCCTCCTCCCACTTTCATCTCATACGCCGCCTAGACATATTACTCTCCCCTTTCTCCCTACGATTGACCTACATTCTTCTTATCACCAGAACCCCCTCTCTCCTTGATAGAAGAATGAAAATGGCAAAGTACATGCAGAGTAGAGATTTGTGGGCACGTTTGATTCCACCACCTTTCCATTCTCTATATAGGAAATTGCCATTTTGGGCCATCATTAACTTCGTACTTGCCATTACAATCATCTCATGCTTTGTAGTCCTTTGGAGATTAATCCCAAGTTGTTGGAAAGATCCACCATCTCCCCTGCTCATTACTGCAACTACAAGCTTATGGTTTGAAAAGACTGTGGGAAGGTCGGGTTAAATGGTAGTTAAGGCCAATCTTCCTCCTCCGAAAACATTTGTCTAGCTAGCGAGTGAAACCGATCATCATGTGGCTGTGTGAGGGCCTGCCTATTGTCCTACCTCCTATGCTTCATGATTTCGGGTCATGTCTTGAGTCATAATTTCTATGCACCTATCTCGGGCTGTCGTATCACTCAAATCCACCCAGTCCATGGCTTTAATGGATCTATGGGTCTCATTCCCGCGGTTTTCCAGCAAGTCATCCCATTTGTTTCCATTCCTCTTGATGTGGTTGAAGGTTAGTTCCATCCTAGGGTGTATGATCTCTGCCAACCGTTCCAACCTCCCTTCTAATCTCCATGACGTTGCCACCTTGGTGCTAGAATTTCCATGGTGGATCTTTCTTTCCATGTGTAAGACTACTTTAGAATCCCCTTCAACAATTAATGGGGTTCATTTGTATTGATTCACCATATGTATTCCATGCAGAAGATCTTCCACCTTCGCAACATTATTGGAATCCGTGCCAATGAAACCTATTATGAATCCTTGCATTTATCCTTGGTGATTTCTAGTTATGCATCCAAACCCCATTGGTCTAGGATTCCCCTTAGAAGCTTCATCAAAATTGAGTTTGAAAAGACCCGTAGGTGAGGGGGGACCAAAATTCCAAGCTAGTTTTCACCATGGATATTCTCAACGGTTTGCCAAAACATTACAGAGGCCCTAATATTCCCCATGCCTTCAGGATGAGGACTCAAAAGAATTTGCTTCCCAATCCAAATTTTCCCCAAGTTTGCATTTTCAATGCTTCGAACATCTTATTCCTTATGATGGTCCAGACTAGTCTTATGTTCCAATTTTTCCTTGGAAAGTCTTGGAGTTTCGTTCCCTCCATATTTCCCATACCACAAAGTGTGGAAAATTTTCCCAGAGGCAGTTGATAATTGGATTCTGGAAGGGGTCGTTTGTCCAAGAGGAGAGAGTCTGGTATGGGATGTGTCTAAATCTATAAGATCTTCTGAATGTAGTGGCATCACGATCCCATAAGTTCGCAACAAATGGACCGTCGAATCCAGGAGGTGATCCATCGTTTCTTCCTCACTAGTGAACCTGCAACATCAGTAATGGCCTTGCATACCTCTTTTCTTGATATTCTCTTCCATAAGGATACGCCTTATGATAACTCACCAACATAAGATAAAAAAATTGTGCCAAAGTGTTGCCTCCCACAGGTTCTTCAGTTTCTTATTAGGAGGTTGGTTATTATAACCCGTCCATAAGTTGTAAGCTTCTTTGAAGGTGAAAGAGCCTTTTGGATTGAATCCCCAGTGAAGTTTGTCTTCCCTCTTGTGAATCCCAATTCTTCTGTTGTTTAAGGCTTCTTAAATTTTGTCAACTTCCTCCTCCGGTCCTAGTTTTTCCCACCACTCCCGAGTTTCCCAAAACCTGTACTCTTTCTCTGTGTTCGAGTTTACCCATAAGTCCTTAACCTTTGTTTTGCCTTGATTTAAACATTCATGTATGAGTTGGGGAGGTTCTAAGCTCCTATCCAGTGGTGGAAGTTGATGCCATGCGTCCTCACATGCAAGAGCTCTTTATCTGTTTCTAATTTCCCAAAGATTATTATCTAGAGCAGTCTTCTCCCTTATTTGGCCATTTTCCATATATGTGACCCTTGAATTTCCTTGGAGAAGAGAATGAGATTACCCTTCTCCCACCCCACAACATATTTCTTATGCAAAATTTTTTCCCATGGTTCCTGGTTATGTGTGACCCATCTCCACCATATCTTATCCCCACTGACATAATTAGCCTTTTTGGGATCACGAAAGTTGAGGCCACCATGATCTTTTGGGGAGCATATTGTTTCCCAATTTACTAAGGCCCATTTCTGCTGATCATTGGTTCCATTCCAAAGGAAGTTTCACTGTATGTTCCTAATCTATTTCAAAATCTCTTTTAGGGACACCAAGGAAAAAACAAATACGTTGGCATGGCTTGCAAAACTGCTTTAACCATCACCGGTCTGCTTGCAAAATTTAGTGGTCTTAGAGTCCAATTTGAAAGTATTTTCCTCATTTTGTCTAGCAATATTGAACACGAGTCTTTCCGAACCATAGAATTAGCTAAAGGGACTCCCAATTATTTGGATGGAAGGGATCTAGGCTTGAAATCTGAAGATTCGACAAACGTTGTGTCTAGTAGCCCTTGGGGTGTTTAAAAAGAAGATCTGGAATTTTTGTTCGTTAACTTTAAGACCCCAAATCTTTGCCAAAGTTAGCCAAACACAATTTTATATTCCTGACCTCTTGGACAGAAGGATGCCCCATCAACATTGTATCATCGACAAACTGCTAGCGTGTTTCTCTATATGCTCCATGGTGGATAAGAAGCCCCTGCATTTCGTGATTACTCTACATAGCCTTTATTGTTCTTCCCAATCCTTTCACTATTATTATGAATAGAAAGGGAGATAAAAGAACTCCCTGTCTAATACCCCTTGTGAGTTTCAGAAGACCAGACAACACTCCATTAATAAGTATGGAGAAAAAGGTTGTAGAAATAAGACTCATAATCCACTTGATCCAATCTTCCATAAATCCAAAGGATTTGAGCATAGCTCGCATGATTTTCCAGTAGATTTTTTCGTAGGCTTTAACGATGTCAAGTTTCAACATCATCCCAGGGATCTTCTCTGTTTTGAGCGAATGGAGAACTTCATGAACAAGGATAATTCCATCCATTACTTGACGACCTTCAACAAAACCTGTTTTCTCAGGAGAGATCAAGGAAGGAATGATGGGCTTGATCCAATTAGTGATTACCTTGGTAACGATTTTGTAAATGACATTATAGAGGGATATGGGTTGAAATATATCTGGTGAGTCCTCCCCATCACTCTTAGGGATACGAGTAATAACGGTGGCATTGTAAGCAGGGATAATTTTCTTGGATAGCCTAGAATTTTACACAATCTGTTAAACTTCAATCTTGATTAGATCCAAGAAGTGGTGAAAGAAGTTGATTGTGAAGCCATTCGGACCCAGTGAAAGAAGTTGATATGTTCTTCGATTCCTCAATGATTCAATCAAGACAACATTTTTATATTAACTTTGATTAAAACATAAATCATTTTAATTAAAATTTAGGACAATCTTATCAAACCTATAATCATTAATAAATATTTACAATCATATTCATTTTTTCCCAAAATTAATATACAGATTATTCATAATACAACATTTATTTTTAACCCTTTTACATGAATTTATACTCGTATTTATTACTACATATTTACATGAATATATACTCAAACTTCGTAGCAGTCTTTCAAATAACACATCATATATCATCTGTATTGACTTGGGGGACGGACTGGAGATCTAGGTGAATTTTGAGGCAGAAGGATTAACAGTGATCATGGATGCAAGAGTTGGGGGGGGGGGTGGTGCTCTCAGGCCTCCTAGTCTAAACCATTAGGGGGAATCCACATTGAAGGTATCCTGATCCATTTGGAGGCAATGGGATGAGAGGGAACGATTAATCCAACTCCAAAATCGGGAGGCCCCTCGATCAAAAGGAAGCATGGCCACTACATTCACAAATCGACCCTAATACCGTTGATGCAAATCAAATCCAATACATGTAAGATCATGCACTCATAAGGGAATTTATTGGAATGTTACCTTCATAAAATCCCTAGTTTGGTGGATAAATTCTACCTAGAATCCACAGGGCTACTATGATCTCCAACTGGGTTCTAAAGGATTTTTCACAATTTCCTTTCTAAGCATGGAAGATAGAAAAAGGAGTGCTTGATGAAGAACCTTATTTATTCTATTGAGCAGGCTTGTTATTACGTCCTTGGAAGGATATTTTTTTTTCCTGGATAAATAGGATATGAGAGTTACATTAGTATGGATCTGTATCTAGTCTCTCTCAGGGAAGTATTAGGACTCAGAAATTCTGGAATATATTGGAAACAATCTGGGGACCTTCATCAAAATTTCTGAGCAAACCAAGGCAAAAATATACATGGCCTATGTGATCTAGAGGGATATCAGTGGCCACCCTCCTATTCCATTAGCTCAAACCAGTTTTCCACTGTGGCATTTTCCTAGTTATTTCTCTACGGTTTTTAGGGTCCCAAACTTCCAGGGTCATTTTGAGGCCCTAAACGACGTCTTTTGGAGATTCGAGGATGAAAGGGATGGTGGGGGGGGGGAAGGTTTCCAAAGACATACATTTGGATTCATTTGAAATATGTAAATATCAAATAGACCTTTCCAATGGGCTATCGAACGCCCAAATCAGAGATCGTATGCAAAAGTTATGACCTCGATAAGTTAATTGTTCAAGTAACCACCTTGGGGCCGCAAACTTTATGACAGCTCATCTTCTAAGGTTATGTTTTGTACTTTTGGGTTTCTCATCCTCATGCTTATTATAAATAGGACAATTGGGCATCATTTTTTTTCCAACTTGGCACGGATGTGCATAGCAGCCATATCTCATCTCAGAGATAACTACCAACATTCTAGTTGTTGTATTTACAATCTGTTTTATTTCTGCCATTCAATAGAATATGTGTTGATTGTATCTATGTTTTCATTGCAATATGTCTGTGTTTATGGTGCTATATATGTTCTTTCATTTCGTTCACACATAAATCTGGATCACTATGCGAGAATATGTGTATATGGATCTATCCAAAGAACTACCAGAAACCATCAAGATGTCATGGGAAGACAAAGACTGGGTGCTAACCCTAGACTATGAAAAATCTCATTCTGATGTTGTAGATGTCATGAGTATGGACATGTATTCAAAGAAATCCCTATGAACTCTACGAAATATCCTCCCAAGAAATAGGAGGATAAAATTGATCAACGGTTTACTAAGGTTTCATCTCGTAAAAGAGGAGGGAGAAAACAAGAAAACTTGGAAGCCACCAAAAATATCTCAGTATCCAATCAATTTGAAGCTTTAGGATATCAACCTGAGGAAATAGCCAAAATATCACCTAATGAGAAGCAACAGTACTAGAACCAACAGAAAGAGAAGGACGAAAGTTTGAAGGCAACAAATAATGTGGTGGAGGAAAACTCCAACAAAGACCCAGAAAGGGACACAGGGGATGTAACAAACTCAAATAATAACAACAAATAATAATGATAATAATAAACATCAACATATATATAAAATAAATAATAATAATTAATAATGTCTTTACGAAAAGACATGACTCTTAATGAAAGGGTATTCCGCCAAAATATAAATAACGGGCCCTCAATTGTAATTTGGACTTATCTATCAATTTATTCATATTTTATTATGTACGGATATGTGGGTTATTTCAGAAATTACTTAATCGAGAATATCCAACTATGGATGTTACAGTGGTATCAAAGCTATACGGACCTTGGACAACATTATTTACACCTTGTGTAGATTTGGGTTTCCCAAAAAAATAGGACTTTGTCCTTAAAAAAAAGGGTAAAAGTAATCCCCCCTTAAAAAAGGAGGTAAAAGAAAATAAAATAAAATAAAAGATAAAAGTTAAAAAAAGAAGGTGGCAAGAGTGAAACCACATGTGGTTTCTTAAAGTGGGTTTGGGTTCGAATATAAAAAGTGGATAATAATAACTACAAAGAGGCAAGTGAGATTTGAACCTAGGTGGGGAAGGTAACACTTATTCCTCCCAACCACCCAATCTACTCACATTTTACAAAACTATTGGAGAAAAAAAAGAGAAAAAGAAAAGAAGACAAAAGTGAAGTAAAAACAAAGTCACAAACAATGGCACCTACATATTCAGAAATCAAGTCACAGCTACAAACAACAGTGGACAAGTTAGAGCAATATAAGGCGATCAATAAAAGTATACAAGCTGATGTTGAGACGCAGTAGCGGTTGAAAGAGCGGAGAGACAATGAGAACCATCGCTTATGGAACCAAAATCGACAGCTAGAACGAACCATAAGTGATAACAATAAAATGTTATCTAATCAGGATAAATAAATATCATGTTTAAAAATTCATAATCAAAATTTAGAAGATGAGATCAGAAAGTCAAAAAATGACAACAAATCACCATATGGATGTGATAATGAATTAGAAGAAGAAATAAAGCATCTAAACAAACTCATGATGGAAAAAGATGCTGAATTGGTGCAAGTCCGGATGAAGTTAGAAAATCAAGAAATAGAGTTACATCATCATAAACAACAAAAATAAAAACTCCAGCAACAGTATGGTGACAGTAAGAAGACACATAAGTTAGAACTGACAAAAGTCAACAAGGTGTTATCAAGCAATTCTAAAGAAATTTTCAAATTAAGAAATCATAACAAGACACTAGTCACAAAAATTAAGAAGTTGAAAAGTAGTCGGAAGACAGAACAATCTACGGAAGACATTGAAGGAAAAGCTCTAGACAAACATGAAGAAAATCATTGTATCAGAAGGCATAATGAAGATCTTAAGGAACAACTTAAGAATTTGAAGATGACATAAAATCACATGTAGAAGTGATTAAGAAGTTTCAAAATGATAACATGCAGTTAGAAAACAAGTTGGAAAAGATACAGAACGAAACCTTAAAACCTCAAGAGATGAAAATACAACTTTCTGCTCAGATCAATGCTAAAAAAATGACACTCGTAAAAGAAAATGACATAGTGAAATTCCATATCGACACCCCAAACATAAAACAGATATTCTAAAAAGTGGGAAATGTCGAAAGATAGAGGTACCAAGGCTGATAAAATCTCCTAACGATAGATCAGTATGGAATTCCAACAGTCCACAACAAATCAATTTGGGATGGATTGATTCGTCCACATATCGGAAGTTGTGCTCAAATCTTAGTAGTTCGTATCGACATGTTTCATTAGCTGCGACACCACAAAAAGTGATGCAGAAACATTATAAGGCTTTGAGGACAAAGCCTTTCTAAGGGAGTGGCAATGTAACAAACTCAAATAATAACAACAAATAATAATAATAATAAACATCAACATATATATAAAATAAATAATAATAATTAATAATGTCTTTACAAAAAGACATGACTCTTAATGAAAGGGTATTCCACCAAAATATAAATAACGGGCCCCCAATTGCAATTTGGACTTATCTATCAATTTATTCATATTTTATTATCTACGGATATGTGGGTTATTTCAGAAATTACTTAATTGAGAATATCCAACTATGGATGTTACAGGGGATGGAGTAGAGAATATGGATATTGGGGATTTACATATGGATGGCATTGAACTAGCTTGTGCAGATGCCGAGAAAGGTTATTTTCCCCAAGAGCAAGTAGTGTTACCAAAGGAGGAAATTATCCATCTGGGAATCAATCCAGGTTCCCATAAGGACTATAAGAGGAAGCATGAAGAGATAGTGAGGAATCCAGGGGGGAAATCAAATAGGCAGTGTATAGTGGCATCAGGCCTAAAGTTGGTAGAATCAGGTCAGTACCCTACCATAAGGGATACTTTAGGATTATAAATCCGTTTGCTCATTTTTCTTAATGAAGATTGTATCCTGGAATATAAGAGGTCTAAACAACCCTCAAAAAGCAAAGATTATAAGAAAAACGATTCAAAAGACAAATTTGACTATTGTTTTCCTTATAGAAACAAAATCTTCGGCGGATCAACTACATGAAACAGGAAAGAAGATATGGAAATGGAGCGAAGGAATGGGTATTGACACGAGAGGGATGGACGGTGGATTTGGGAAATTTATGGGATCCCAACAAAGTGAGTCTATCTGGATTCAATTGGAATCATCGGTTCATCTCAACAGAATTTGGAGTAATCGATTTCCCGGTTACTAGAATCTTAACCAATGTGTATGGCCCTCAAATTCCCCGTGAAAAAAAGTCATTCATTGACTCCCTCCGTTGTATTCATGAAAGCACATTGGGGAAGTGTTAGGATTTATAATCCTCCCTTTTATGAACTTCCCATTAGATTATATTAGCCTAACTTAGGAGTCTTTTAGTTATTATTGGGTCCACTAGTACCATTGGGTCAACTTGGCCTAATGGGGCCACATGTACCAGTCACTAGAGTGCGGGGAACACCGATAGTGGCTAACTGAGACTGATGCACTTGCATGCATCAATTTAGGCACCTCCTAAACCAATCCCTACATTATAGGATCCACTAGGAGTGTCGACACCAACCACCTTCAATTGTTAGTAGTTGGTAACTAGTTAAGCTTAGATATGCTTCAGTTACATTCAGTTAGTTGTCCTCCAGTTCAATTAGCGCCAATATTGCATGGTCCGATGTGGATAGGTTCCTATTCTCACCTACTTCTCACCTAACACCTCAGTTTGACTAGTTTAACTGATTATTACTTATTGAGAGACTGAATTAGACAACTGGAGCTTAGCTAGTGAGGTCCAATAGTGATGTAGACATATTTAGTTAGCCATGCAGTCAGATATAGTTAGATTTAGTTGGTGGATTCGAATTCATCCCTAATGATTCGAATTCCTCCTTATGTAACACTATTGTAACACTAGATCATGTAATGAAGATGATACTATAATTAACTGAGCAATACTTGTCTATTTCCTGTGAGATTTTATTTGTTCAATGTGTATTTTTCATTCTCCTTCACTGCATGATAATTAAGAATCTGATTGCACTCATTGCTCGATGATCTAATGGCACAAAAATTCTAATATGGTATCAGAGCCATCTCATGAAAGATTCAAGTTTGTCTACTCTCCATTGTACACTAGAAGTAGTTGGTTTTCCATAGAAGTTGCACAAAGAGTGCCTTGCTTCCTTTGAATCGATTCAAAGTGGCAGTGCAGGCGTGACAAACCGTGAGAAAGTGTACATGTCAAGAGGGAAGGCTTGATTCTAACATAGTTCGAATGATTTTGGTTTTACAGTGAAATTCTATAGGTGCTACATAGCTTCTGTGAACATATTGTCTGTTCCAGCAGGAGAATTATGGATTCTCAACCCTCCACACCTCGGATCCTAACACCCTTCAATTATGTTGATTGGAGGGTAGATATGGAAGTTTCCTTGTGCAACAAGAGATACTTTAGGATAATACTTGGAAGGGAGGTTGAGCGTCATCATCCAGCTGAGAAAAACAAGTTTATGAACCTCTTAGATGAAGCTTTTGGTTGTCTATGTACTCACATATCCAAAGATCTCCTCTTTCACCTTGAAGGTTTGAGGACTCCCAAAGAATCTTGGGAGAAGCTTGAAGTCTTGTTTGGAAAGCAAGATGAGCTTAGGGGACACATTCTGGAGAACGAGTTGATAGCCTTTCATCCCAGCAGTTTCGAAACCATAGAGCCATTCTTTACTAAATTCAAGTCTCTTGCACTTCAATGCAGACTGTGCGGAATAAAAATAAAGGATGAGCAGCATGTGCTCTCCATACTCAACAAACTAGGTACTGAGTATTATGTATTTGTATCAATCTTCCATTTCGGAAGAGATTACATTCCCAATTGGAAAATGCTCTCACTTGATTCATTTGTCGAGTCCTTAATACAGGAGCAAGAAAAGTTGCTCCAGATGGGAGTCATCTAGACAACCAAATATCAAGCCCTCCTATTGACCGACTTTACCAAATCGTAAGCTAAAGAGAGACCTAAGGGGAAGGATCCTAAAGCACTTGATTCGAATCCTAAAAAGAATCAGAATTCTTCTAAAGGAGCTTAGGGATCTAAGAAGAAGAAAAGTTTGAAAAGAAGATGTGCCCTTATTGTATGAGGGTTTTCATCCAGAAGACTCTTGTATGAAGAAGCAAGTAGACCAGTTGAATTCCCTCCTCAAGAAGAATAGCATTGATCTCCCAAAAAGAGCAAAGAAGCCTGATGATGAACTACAGACATAAGATGATGAAAGGTGCCATGCCTTGAAGGCTAGCCATACTTTATTGATCCTGGAGCATCCAACCACCCGATTTCCTCCAATGAATCTTTATCTATCCTCAAACTATCAAAAGGGCCTAATATTCACATGGGAGATGACTCCCAAATTCCAGCAGCAAGAAGAGGTTCAGTTAAAATCCAGCATGGTGAGTTCAGAAATGTTCTCTATGTGCCCTCCCTTGCAACTAATTTTTTTTATGTTTATCAGATGACCCATATAGGCTCTCCCAAGAGAGTTACATTCGACTCAAATTCAGTTGAGATCACATAAAAATATACTGGAAAGATGATAGTGAAAGGTATTGCAAATCATTCTACTAAATCTTATGAGTTCTCACATTTCTTGCATGTCTCACCTCCTACGAATTTATTGCCTCATGCTAACAACACTAGTAAGATTAGTAAGATTTGGCATGAGAGATTTGGGCATCTCAATTTCAAATATCTCCAGCAACTCCACAATGATAAAATGATTGAAGGTTTGCCTCTCATCCAAACTTTCGATGGAGTATGTTCTGGTTGCTTGGTAGGTAAGCATCTAGAGAAGAGGTATGAAGTTGGGAAGGCACATAGAGTTGCCTCTATACTTGATTTGATACATAGTGATGTGGCTGGACCAATGCCAACAACATCCATTAATGGTTGCAGGTATGTCCTCACCTTTATTGATGATTGTTCTAGGTACAACTGGATCTACTTTATGAAACATAAATCATAAGTTTTTGAGATTTTTAAATTTTTTAAAGCTATGGTTGAGAATTGTTTCAGTTAAAAGATCAAGTCCATAAGATCTGATAAAGGAGGAGATTACATCAAAATATATTTTCAGTGTTATTGTGAATCAGAGGGGATTTGAATGGAACACTTAGTTCCATACACACCACAGAAAAATGGTGTGGCTGAGAGGAAACATGTCTTCTCCATGCCAAGAATCTCCCTCCTTCTCTTTGGGAAGAAGTTGTAAACTGTGCTTCATAATTGCAGAACATAATACCTCATAAATCAGTGGTTGGGGTCAATCCATTCGAAGCACTACATGGGAATAAGCCCAATGTCTCTCATTTGGGAGTTTTTGGTTCCAAATTTTGGGCCAGAATACCCATTGAAAAGAGGAAAACCTTCAAAGCCAAAAGTAGCGAAAGCATTCCAAGCCCAAAATAGCAAATGCATTGGGATTAGAAGGCTTTCCCCTTTTTTAAGGCTCGATAAAACATACTAGTATCGATAAATATTAATAATTATCATCATCATAATCAATTAAATATTACACTCAACCATAACTAAGGTAAAAACCCAATTAAAGATGGTTGGGGGTTGATTCTGGTAAAATAGACATCTACTATGAATTGGAGACCATCTCCAAATGAGCACAATAATCCTTCACTAAATTGGAGACCATCTCCAAATGAGCACAATAATCCTTCACTAGAAAGTGAAATCATCAATGTTATTGTTTATTGTTTAATATTGTATTTAGTATTATGAATAATTATTGATATTATTTTACCTTTTTATTCATAAAATACATATTCTAGGGTAATTGACATCCAAGGTAAACTAAATTTTTCAGGCCTCAAGGCATATACAACAATATGTTCATTCAGAGAGCAATATGTGTCTGATATAAATTGATCCTAGGTGAGGAGGCTAACACCCCTCTCAAGCGTCTAGGCTAGACCGACTTAACAATCACTGTTTTTATACTTATATTTAGGCTATTTTATCATCAACGAAACACTGGTTTCCCCAAAGGCTAGTAATACCCATCCAAGGCTTGCATGAACAATATGTGCCCACCCATACACTTGATAAATAACACACATGTGTTTGGGGCTATATGTGTACCATTGTTCTTCCAATGCATTCCTGCATAAGAAAGTTGTTATTCACAACATGCTTCTCAGGTTTAATCATGTTTTGGTTCAAGAACATGTCCTAATTAACTTGGTGAGTTTCAACCTATACTATGTTAATTTATATAAGGTGTTTTACACAAATTAACTTATTTGTTGGGTGTTATTTAATTTTCGATAATATTAATAATTTTTATTATGTTAATAAGTTTTACATACAAATCCAAAATTTTTATATATAAACCACACACACATATTTAGCTAGGGGAATCGACAACTAGATATTGGGCTGGTACTCATGTGACACGAGGTCCATGGATCCAATCTCGCTACCACTATAACCCTATGTGCTCCACACACCCCGCAAGCATAGGACACGAGTAAGGTCGGGTGTGATTTGAACTTGTGACCTCCGATTTACAACATGTGACTTCATAACAACTGAACCACCAATGAGCCACACCCGTGCGGGCTATAAAATATACATATTATTAATTAACGAATAATGCAAAAAAAATTATAAATGAAGTTTTTGGATTTTATTTATCTTTTAACAATGTTATTAGGTTTTGCATATAGATCCAACTTTCTTTTACATACATACACACATATATGTATATATATATTGATACACACAGACATATGTAGCCCTCTATAAATATATCTTTATACATACATATATGTGTATATATCCAACTAGACCCAATTACATACATACACACATATGTATATATATATATACACACACATATATATATTGATACACACAGACATATGTAGCCCTCTATAAATATATCTTTATACATATATGTGTATATATCCAACTAGACCCTCTTGGTTTAATAAATTTTGACAACAAAGGGAAGTCTCAACGAATACTCCATAAGAATGGAATTATTTGAGTAATCCACTAGTTGATCAAATTACATTTCATGGTTTTCTTTATATTATATAATTATACATTTTCATTTTTTTAAATATTAAAATAATTTAAAAATAAATAAAAATAAGATTATAATTTGTTTTAAATAATATTTTCATAAAAGCTATAACTTTTTTGCAAAAATAATATTATATAATTATACATTTCATTTCCTTAAAATAATATTTTAATAGTAACTATGACCATTTTTTAACAACAAAATTAATGAAAATATAAATTATAAAATTATACAATTTCATTTTTTTAAATATTAAAATATTTTTTTAATAATTAAAATAATATTATAATTTGTTTAAAATAATATTTTAATAAAAACTATTCATTTTTTAATAACAAAACTAATATTATATAATTATACATTTCTTTTTCTTAAATAATATTTTAATAACAACTATAACCATTTTTTAACAACAAAATTAATGATCTTAATTAAAACTAACTATATACATATATATACATAACTCACTAAATTTATATTGAGTGCATAAGAAAAATGTCTCCTTTATATATATAAAGCTCACTAAATTCATATTGTGTCACATGCCCCAATTTTGCAAAATAATATTATCTTATTTGATTTTATTCCAAGACATTATGTTAAATTTTATGTTAAAGTTGTAACTGATGACTCAGTAGAGTCAAGGATGTGGAGTGTAATTCTGAATATTTTAATTTTAAATAAATAAAAGTTGAGACAACAGCTTGGGAGAGCTGTTAAAAAGAGTGTTACTGGTCAAGTTGGTGGAGGAGACTAGGTGGAGAGCAAATAGATAAGTGGCAGCATCCTCAAACACTTCCAATGTTGCAGGTGGTAACCTCCCTACATTTGGGGTCATGATCCCCCAAGAAAGTGGGATCAGAGCAGGTGGCTCAATTAATGACAACTAACCCAAAAAGACCTAGGCAATCTTAATAAAAAAGCCCATTGAAGAGAGCTGAGGTTGCTCATTCCAGAAGAAGAATCATTCAGGTGAATGCACTTCAAGGAATTCATTGGGAAGGGATTTTTTTAGGAAGGTGTTTGAGGGGTAAACTGCAGGAAGTGATCTAGTACAGCTTTCCAGCTGAAAGATCTTGCTGTAGTGTGCAGAGTTGGTATTGAGTCATTGGACTAGTACTTTGTCGTTTGCTCCACCTAGTCCCAGCCAAGGAGACTAGGAATAGGCTCGGGGGTCCTGAGAAGTCGATGTTTGAGCGCTCTCCAGGAGTTGGTAGGGAGGAATGGCCTCCCAACGCTATTGTCATCCAGCTTTTAAAACAGGTTCTACTATCTTTTAATTTCTGTGTTAAAGTTTATATCTGAGTATGAACAAATAATGAATGATTTATTTGTTATGTTGTGAATTGTTAAGTTTGAAATCTCTTAGTTGTTTTAATGTTGACTCTGTTCTTTGATGAAAAATAATCCTACCTGTGTTTTTCCCCATCTGGAGTAAACCAGATCGTACTCTAGCACAGGTAGTATGTTTAAAATGAATGAAGTATGATAGGAATTTGACATGAATAGAGCACTTATGTTTTTCAGAGTATTGAAATATTTTCTTTTAGTAGATAGTTGTTTTCTAGAAAGAATATTAATTTGTTGCGTAGGGTTGTTGTTAGAACCAGACTATGTATTAAGAATATTAGAAAAAGAGCAAGATCATATTATTTTACTAATAGCAGTATATTCAAGTATGTAATTCATTCTTTTACACGGCACCTTCTTTTATAAACTATACATCTGCACTGAAACAGAAGAAATAGAGATAGTTAAATGCTTATTATTTATGTTAAGTAAAGATGTAAATATGGTTTTGTTAGTTTATATCTTTTCTTAATAATAATAGCTATTTTTACCTGCAACTATCTGAACTCTAAGTAAGTATTGTTAATCTAATTAAATTCTGAAGATAAACTAATTTAAGATAAGGAATATAATAAATTGAAGAACTTAATAACTCTTACAGTATTCCTTCTCTTAGAGTTAAAATAACTAAAAGACAGTAGTAACCTATGCATAAAATATTATTAATAAGGAACTGTCTTTACACACTTACATTCAAATTATATGTAAAGGAGTATTGACAGGTATGAAAGTTCTTATTTCTTTCACCAAGCTTACAAAATAATCTTATTAAATAAACTCAACTATTATAGACTGTTTTCAGTCTTTATTAATAATATATTTATGTAAAAATAAACTTAAAGGAATACAGTATGTACAAACAATATTATTATTAATACAAATAATATTATTATTAACAATAAACAATATTGTTTATGAATTAGTAATTCTTTTAAACAAACTGAAGAAATCTTGTGACAGTAATCGAATTTAACAAAAGAGCAATACATAAATCATCATTATAAAAGTTAAATAGGATAAACCCTAGCTCATGTTTCTGAGCATAATTTATCTATATTCTTATATACATTAGTAACCCAGGTTAAACCATAAGTTAGTTATTTTAAACTATTAAAGAACCAACTGAATTTAAACACATAAATGAAATACATTACTGATCAACATATAAAAAATGTACTTATAAAAGAAACTGTCTTCTCATTTTATTAACAGTATGTATCTATAAAAGTAAATGATAGGGTTAAAACCCTTATAATTATTACATTTACAAATATCAAAACATTGAAGTAATAAACCAAATTTATTTAAATTATGTAACTATTAAGTAACCAGATTGATATAAATTACTCACAGTCATTTAAGGACAAACAGAAAGACTGTGTAATTATTATAAACTGGAATAATCTATTTCAAAATGAGGGTTTTCACAGGTTAAACCCTAGTTCATAACTCTGAATAAAAACAAGCAAGAATTAAATTATGACTGTAAATATCAGTCTTAAAAACTTTAATTATAAACCCTTACAGAGTATTTCAAACAGAGTATAAAACTTCATTTACAGTCAAGAAAAGTAAAACCCTGAATTTACATAGAGTATAACATTAAACATCTGATAAACTAAACCAAGCCTGAAGACCGAACAGTCTTTACAAAAACTATTAGTTTAACCATGCCATAAGGCCAAACATCCAACTAAATACATTGTTTAGCTAAACCGAGTCTGCCCATCGACTAGCGAGGGTTTGAAACTGGGTAAACCCACAAACAACCTGTAAAATCAAACTATATAACTTATGTCAAGTTGAGGAAGGCTTCCCCAAAACCTTGGGTGATTCCATTGACCACCCTGTTACAAGTAGGGTGAAAACTCAACATATGGACCACGGGGCTTACCCGAACAAAGCCACGAGCCATGGCATTCATTGGTTTATTGCTTGTTTTCTTCACTGTGAAAGCACGTAGTGGCGAGCACCTGCAAGGAGTTCAACAGACCACTGTCAGTAAATAATTAACCTAAGATTTAATGTGCCTTTGTAACAACATTTTATCGGCTGCAACTTAAATAGAAGCAAAAACAAAACTCTTACCTATCAATGAAAATGACGAACAATCTGGTAGAAGCACTATCACCTACAGGCTTTGCAAATTAAAAACTCAACAGCCTGCAAGTATAACCCTCACGTAACGGCGAGGCATGAGGATAGCAAAGAAAACTGGAGCAGACAGTAAGCCACGAGGACGATGAAGGGAAGATTACACAGACAGCAAGCCAAGGAAAATGATAATCTCCACAAGTTTGCAGAGCGAGAACCCAAGCCACTGAGAATGGCTTTTGATCCACACACCGGAGACTATGCAACATTGAACCAAGACTCAAGACAACCGGAGCAGAGAAGGACATGAAAGCCAAGCAGAGTAGCCTCAAGGGCCAGTGCAAACTGCGGGAAAGAAATGATAAGGGTTAGGGTTACGGTAGTGTTTTATATTCTCCATGCTTGGTTAGGAGACGATCACGTGGTTAGTAATTAAAAAACCATGCAATGGATCAATCTTCTATAGTGCCTGCATAAAATGTTATCCAATTATTAAATCATTGGAACGAGGAGTAAACTATATCATTGACCCAATAATTGCCATGCAAATTGATAATAATGTGCACCATATCATATGCTAATTTAGCGATAGAATATCAACGTTATGATTACGTTGACCTATCGAAGAATGTCACCTTTAAACCTTAGTTAAAGCCCGAATTTTCGTTCGTGCATATTACTCATTTCACTATTAACCTTATGTTATTATATTATAATATCACAATTACGATTTGGATGATTGCATTTCTTTTCTCTAAGTGTTGTCTTTATTATAGATAGAGATCAAATGTTTTATGGGAGAGCTCATACTAATCACCGAGCAACTTTAGTTTTCCTTTGCACAAAGACTATAGTTTATACATGGTAAATCTCTTGTAATATCAACCTTACAAAATATAACTTTTATAATGGCATAATGTAATAGTTAGAGAATCATAAACTCTAATCTAAACATGTTTATAACCTTGAGCCAGATATAGACTGAATGACTATTAACAAAATAAAGTATGCATGGTTATAAGTCACATAAGAACTAATAACTCAATGATAGCAGAACTATGAAGTGGACCAAACGTATTGTAAAAACACTATTATGAAATTTTGTTACGTAGTTCAAAGCAACAATACTTTAAAGAATTTTGGTTATGACTCAACTTGGTAATTACTAAAGATTCACCAGGTCAATTGGGTAGTAAAGTAGTTATAGAATTAAACAAAATAACTAGAAAGTCGACCCGTTTTGAGAGCATCAATCTCGGAAAAACTGTTTGTAGACAGTAGTTTAATTCAAGAGAAGTATCATAGATAAATTAAGAAATTGAATAGGAATGATTCTATTGAGTCCATAAATTATTAGAACCACACGGTTCGAAATGAAATTAAAATATAGGCAAACAATGATCTCATGTAGGAAGGCATTATGGTTTTTAGTTTGCACAATCGAACTTATACTGTCAAAAGGTTAACAGGCTATAAGTTATCTCGCAGAAGTGAAATGTGGGACAACTGATACACAAATAAGATAATGTATTATTGTATAGATACTGACAAAACAAACTTTATAACATTGCAATTTATATTGACTAAAGAAGAAGTACTTTGTAACGGAGATTCTAATTCTTAGAGTCGCAACCATATCTTACTGTCGCTACTTACTTCTGAACTTTATTACAAGAGAAATTTTAAGGAAGCCAAATGGTTTTACCTCACGGAAGCTGTTTAAAGTTTAGCAGCTTATTTACTAAGCTTTATAATTGCAAATAAAATATTACTGGATACTTTAAGAATTTTTAATACGTACTCGTTTGATCATACCTGTGAACCTGTAAGAACCAAACCAGTAATCATCTGCGTTAGCATGATTGCTAAGTAAGCTCTGGATTCAAAAGTAGATTCCACCTACTTGACATGAAAAGACTCATCGGTAAACTAAAGTAAAACATTACGCAAGAAGACTTTATTCCTGTTACAAAAATGAACTGTTGAGTTAACGTAATTAAGATTTAGTAAAACTAATTACTTGACAGTTTCTTTTATTGCTAACCGTTAGTTGTTAGTAAACCGCAGGTTTTAGCATTTGTTGTTATCTCAAAATTTTAAATTTTTGTAAAAATTTGGGGTTTTGACATATTGAATGCAAAAAAAAATGTCTCCTTTAAGCTCATCGTATGTTACAACACTATTTTATTGTACATACTTACTACCTACACATAACTTTATGGTTATGAGAATTTATTCCAGGCAATAAACATGAATTTCTTCATATGGGAAATGGATATTGAATACTTAAAGTAAGGTTAACAATGCCATCAATGAATGAGGGAATTATGTATTTTATTCTAAGCTCAACATGTCTTTTCAAATTGAATATTAATGATCCTAAAGATTAATATAGAAATCAATTTAAAATATACATTTCCTTCACAAGGGATTCATTTGAGTTGGATCGTGGAGACATAAGGATTTTCTACAATAAAGAATGAATCCATTCAATCATTATTATATTGTCACACCTCCTCTACTAGTGATTAGTTGTTTGGTTTAAATAAAATGTGGCACAATGAAGTGGGTTGTGAGGAGGTTTCAAAATTTGACTCTGATGATAAATCCCAAATTATCGTTCATTTGGAACCACCAGAAGGATAAATTCCCTAGTCAAAGTGTTTATTTTTATTTTTCACTTTAAATTATAAAATAATGAAAAATTGTTTCTTTATTGAATATTGTTTATATACTTATTTATATAACAACATAATTTAATAAAAATAACAATATATATACATACATATTTATATGCATACACATATACATACATGTGTATATAAATACATATATGTATATGTATATATACATACATATATGGATGTTATTCGTATTACATTATGTTATCATATAAGTAAGGGAGTAAACTTTCTACTCGACCATTTGCACCGATCGGACCACCAACAACGCATGATGTGACACATCATGCGAGCCAGGTTGTCCGATCGGTGCAAATGGTCGGGTAAAAAAGTTACTCCTATAAATAAGTATATAAACAATATTTGAATGAGAAACAATCTTCTCATTATTTTATAATTTAAAATGAAAAATAAAAATAAACAATTTAACTAAAGAATTTATCCTTTTTATGGTTCAATTCCAAATGAAATATAGAAAAATAATTTAGGAATTTATCATCACACTCAAAGTTTGAAACCTCCTCACAACCCACTTCATTGTGCCACATTTTATTTAAACCAAACAACTAATCACTAGTGTGTGACCAGATAATAATGATTGAATGGCTTCATTCGTTAGTGTAGAAAATCCATATGTCTCCACGATCCAACTCAAATGAATCCCCTGGAAAGGAAATGTATATTTTAAATGGATTCCTATATTAAGCTTTAGGATCATCAATATTCAATTTGAAAAGATATGTTGAGCTTAGAATAAAATACATAATTCCATCATTCATTATGGCATTGTTGACCTTACTTTAAGTATTCAATATTCATTTCCCATATGAATAAATTTATGTTTATTCCTTGGAATAAATTCATATAACAATAAAGTTACATGCATGTAGTAAGTATGTTTTTTTTGTTGGCAAAGTAGTGGAACGCTCTTTACTAGCAGGGTTTTCATTGGCTAAGAAATCACGAACCAAGGGCATCTAAGCCCTCAAAATCACCCGGAGATCGCACTCGGCCTGGACCGCACCAACCCTTAACATGGTTGTATTTTTTGGTATCAAACGGGATTAAAACCGACGACCTTTCAGCTTAAAGAGCGTCTCAACCATACCCCGCCACCAACTATTCTACATCTCGCAGATTACATATAGTAAATATGTTAGATAAGCTCTAAACAATACAATGAAATAGTGTTGTCAAATCTATAGATATCATGAGCTTAAAGGAGACATCTTTTTTATGCACTCTATATGAATTTAATGAGTAATCCATGTATATATATAGTCTTAATTAACATGATTAATTTTGTAATGGTCATGATTACTATTAAAATATTATTAAAGAAAATGAAATGTATAATTATATAATATTATTTTTTTATTAAAAATTTATAGCTTTTATTAAAATATTATTTTAAACAAATTATAATATTATTGTATTTGTTAAAAAATTATTTTAATATTTAAAAGAATGAAAATGTATAATTATATAATATAAAGAAAACCATGAGATGGAATTTGATAAACTAGTGGATTACTCAAATAATTCATTTTCACGGAGTGTTCATTTAGACTTCCCTTTGTTCTAAAACTTCATTAAACCAAGAGGGCCTAGTTGGACATGGGGTTGGACTTGTGGTTTTTGGAACTATGAAAATGAATTTGAAAGTGGGTTGTGGTTTAATTGTTTATATGGTATCAAAAGGTGTAAGTAGACTTGCAAATACCTTCAATGCAGAGGACTCTTTGGTGGTCCTCAAATTGGTGGTTAAATTGGGTCAAGTATGTGGAGTAAATGAGATCAATTCCTAAGAGAATAAAAAAAGGAAGTATTTGATGCCTTTAGATTTAATTTTTTTGGACAATTGTTTATCATTCTCATTTCAAAACCCTACGCTTGGGATACAAAACCCCTCATAGTTGGTGGATTGTAGATTAAGTTTTGGTTTTATAAGCAAAAAGGTCATTTTTGGAGGAGATTAAAGGTGATAATGTGGTTGTTTCTCCAAACGTTTGTGGGAGGGATTTTAATTGAAGGGAAGAACCTTCTAGATACTCGTAGTTATACAAATATCATCAAGGTTGCGGAGTATAAACCAAAAACGGGGAGGAGAAAATGCATTCAAAATTGTTCATTGTCGATAAATAGGATGTTAGTGGAGGAGAAAAAAAATGAATGAGGTTATTACTATGTCTGAGAAGGTGGTGGTGGTGAGGTTTCATGGTCAGAAGATGGGGGGAAGAGGGGTTATGAAGGAAATCTAGTATGGGTTAAATTCCATATTTGGAAAGGTGGATGGCGACCACCATGATGATTGATTTATTCCCATTTGTCGAAATACCCACTTTAAAATCCTTTGACATGTGAGTGTATTCACCATGTTCCCCATGTTTCTTTAACAAACATCACATGAGGCAAGGGTGAATCCACGGACCTGGGTAACACTTTTTGGCAAGCGGATTTCGGCAAAAACAAAAAAATGCACCTCGACCGAGCTTTTATCAAGCCCTCGACCGAGGTTTTAATATCTCGATCGATATTTTTTAAGCCCTCGACCGAGGTTTTTTTCAGCCCTCGGTCGAGGTATTTATTAACCCTCGATCAAGGTATTAAAACCTCGACCGAGGGTTAAGAAATACCTCGGTCGAGGTATTAAGAAATACCTCGGTCGAGGTATTAACTCGTAATAACACACCCGTATAGTTTTTAACTAGAGCTCTTAAATGTACGTAAAGGGTCTCATTTGATCTACTTTTCAAAGAATGGAAATGGAATTGGATCTTAAGTATTGTGTCACCGAAAATGAAATTGGCAACACTGAGGATTTCATGCGCCCAGGATCGCCGAGAACAAGAAACATATTATTGTGGCCTGCTTGAATTAAAAGGGGTTTGATTTCCAGTTTGCTATAAAGATTACGGTTCAATGCTCTCAAATTTAACAGGAATTCAATAATATTGAAATACATATAAACAAATTGTATATGTTATTATGGTTTATTTTTATTATCATCCCAGTATATGCCATATCACATACATGGACAAAACGTTAATGTTATGTATAATATGAAAAACAATTATTTGATGAATGTAAAATAGAGAAATATTTTAGACGTTAATACTATGCAGTCATGGCCATTGAGTTAGCATGTCTAAATGGACTGTGTAAAGTTAAAGGCTCTTAACTAAAAAAGAAAGTTTGGCACCTGACCCGTATACTGTTTTTATTGTGGAGTTTTAATGGGCAAGCTATTCCATCATTTTGCAGAGCTTAGCATACCATGAATACGCTTTCTCTGAGGTTATTTGCAGTTTTCTCCTTTGCACTAGCTTCCTCTCCCTCCGTGTTGTTGTTCACTTAGCTTGTTTTTTTTCAGCATGTCTTCCACAGCGTGCCCGTGTTCTTATCTAACTAGTAACCTTTTTAACTTGTGAAGATATCTGGCAGAAATATCTTGAAATTTCTTTCTTTGCGCTCAAAAATTATAATATGTAATTTATAAAAACAACAACTGAGCAATACAGGAGAAAGTCTTTGGATTGGAAACTCTGAAACCACATGAATTCAATAATGATTATGATTAAGATTATGAGAATGATTTTTAAAAACAATTTGTAAAGAAAATTGAAACATGGTTCCAGCAATCCATGAGATAACCGTGTGCAAAGCTGGCGAGAAAGAGCTATAGGTGACTGGTGTTGGTCGTTATTAAATCCACAAAGTACTTAGAATGGTTCCCACGAATTCTTACCACCATAGAGAAGATCCACGACCTCTTAGTGGTAACCCAAATGCTTGCTTCAGCTTATAGTCTTCAATCATATAAATCTATGAATGTACTATGTGTTTTCCTGTAGCTCACTGTGACTTAGTTGGTCTCCAATATTGCCGCAGAACCCTACACTAACAGCGCTTTAAGTGAATCATGCCACCGGGAAATAATAGCAGCAGTGAATTTAGCACGAGGCACAAGCTATTTCCTTCCACGACTTGGGTGTATGTGCTTCCAATGAATAAATATCAGACTTAGTTACTCCCAGCTAGCGCCAAACCACAGTGGAGAAGATGTACTAGGACCTCGACCGAGCTCATACCTCGGTTGAGGTCTTAACGGAACCTCGATCGAGGGTTTGTTAAACCCTCGGTCGAGGTTCCGTTAAGACCTCGACCGAGGTATTTAAATACCTCGGTCGAGGTTAATACCTCGGTCGAGGGCTTAAAAAAACAGACTTAGCCCACATTCAAACAAATGAAAAATTTCCTGTGCCTTACACAGGTGTAAACCCTGCCATTCCTAGCACATAACTGAGCGGAGTTGATACCGATAGATTCACCAACGAATCTTCTATCCATTGACGTATCATACATGCATTTT
>LPNX010280152.1:0-11548 GCA_001517045.1 Pseudotsuga menziesii
AAATCTTTTGATATATATTGTGTCTCAGCATTGTGCTTTCTTGTGCTCATTTTGTTATCTTGTCATCTATGGTTATTAATGTTTAATTTCAAACTCCTAAACAACTCATTCATTATAACATCATCATACTAAAGTAATTTTCCTTAGTAACCTAATAGGGTCTACCCCCCTTGGATTCATTAGGAGTTGAGCCTAAATGGAGGAGTCAAGAACAAGGTGACAGCCTTGAATCGAGACTTGCCCCCAAGGACACACCTAGTGGCTTGAATATTTCTGCCATGTCTCCCCCTAGGTGTGTGAAAGGCAGCAACATGAACCTTGACGCCGAAGGAAGAAGAGAGATTGGTGCAGGCTTCTAGAAGGGAGTTTCATGGGACACCTCCATTTTAGTTGAAGACGTAGGGTTTTCGGCATAGAAGTGCACTCCCTTAGAGAAAGAACTCCATAGAGGACCCAAAAAGTGTGCTCAGGAAGCAATCATATAGACCACTTCATCACAATGCATCCAATAGAAACACACTCTAGTAGAATGACCAGAAAATGCACCCAAGGTGTGCTCTAGCAAAGTGACCCACAACAGTGCACTCAGGAAGGTAGCATCCACAGAAGAATTTGAGGAGGAGTGCTCAAGGTGATATTGGGCAGAAAAGTGGTCCATAGAGGTGCGTCTAGATAGATGTGCTTCAACAGAACAACGAGGTGCGCTCAGTAAGAGAAAACTTCATAGCAGAACGCCTAAGTCTATGGCTAATTTTGGGTGGGGCATGGTTAAAGTGAATCCAAAGAAGCTGAAACTTCGTTGGCAAACTGAGATGGAGATTTTCATGATGGACATGGAAGGGACTTCATTAGAAGAACCAGCATTGTCGAAAACCATGCTAAATGCGACAAAGGAGTGTTGGAACAAAATCAAGGATGGGATGGAAAAGGCATTCCAAGACTTGGCTCTGCCAAAGAAAATGGAGACGCATCAACCTACAAACCAAATAGAGGTTAGGGAAAGAGAAAAGAGAAATGTTAGGAAGAATACAAACTGAAAGCAACCACAGATGCCAGAAAAGAAGAAAGTAGCATGCTATATTTGCGACAGGAACCACTATTCAAAATATTGTCTAGTGAGAGACGCCATAAGGGGGCCAACATCATGATTAGCAGTTATGAGGTTGCTATAAGCACCTCAACATTTAGATGATATTTCTAAAGCAATGAAGGTGGTGGTAACCTGCCTTAGTGAAATGTCGAGGAGTCAAGATGCTAGTCTGTACGAGAAGAAACAAGGCCTAGATTTCATGGAAGTGATGGTGAGTGGTTTAAAAATTTCTGAGTTGATCGACATGGGTGCTACTCACATCTTAGTGAGTAGCAGGACTATGACATCCTTACATAGTGCACTAGAGTTTAGTTAAGCAAAGTTCAAGGCAGTGAATTCCGAATTGAATTCGATGATCGAGAGGATAAGCACAACACCCATTCGAGTTGGAAGATGGCATGGCAACTTAGAGTTGAAATTTGTTCTATTGGATGATCATTCATTGATCCTTGGATGATACTTTCTATGGTTGGATAAATCCATGCTGGTTCTGCATGCTAGTTGTTTGGTATTCTTGAGCGATACTGGAGCATGGAGTATTCCAATGAAGAAATAAGGGAACTTGGGATATAGACCTTGGGTGTCTTCAATTTAGATAATTGGAGAACCAAGAACATCCAAAGACTCACTTCAATGCAGCATGGGGAAAAACCATAATTCAGTTAAGAAAAACAAGCCAAGCGTAACCCAAAAAGCTAGTCATTCTTTCACAAGAAGACTATTATCGTTGGAAGAATGAGCAAACTCGATCTATCAGGATATTGATTCATTGTGTAATTTAGGGGACACTTCACGAAAAAATGGAGGCAAGTTGGTCTTGGAACCAACAACGACCACAGAAGCCACCAAGAGAAGCACATTGGAGACGTCATTAGGAAACCAAGACAATGGCATTTCAGTCAATCCGAGTCTTGACGAGGTGGACAAATGATATATTTTGGAGGTATCCAAAAGTGTTGAAGGAAATACCAGTGAATATTACTCATCACGTGATGCAACAGGTATCTTTGTGTTCTGTGTTCATGCTATAGGCATACCGAAATCACAATTGTCACCATAAAAGTTGAAACAATTGGGTTGTACTCCTAATGAAGTGGAGGTAGTCATCGCACACTTGGAAAGTGAGCAGTAGTCTAAGGTAGGGGATGGAGAAGAGAACAAGGAAGATGGCGTAGAATTGGGAATTATTCAAACATAGGAAAGATAGGAAACATTGGTGTCCTTAGAGGGATTGCAACATCAAGATGCTTGCAAGAGAAAGGTAAGCGATCCATTCAAAGGGTCTAGTAAAGGTGCTAAGAGGATATCTAAAAGGAGGCTACAAAAAATGGAAGAAGCGTCATCGACAGAGCCACAAGACAATAATAGAGTTGTGACGGACATGAGCACTCTTGTGCTCGAGATCTCTGAATATGAAATAACTTAGGCTCAGTTGGAAAATCTTGGGTGTAGTGATGCAGAAATAGAAGTCACACTAAGGTATATGTGCGAAGGAGGTTTTAAGGGCAGTGGTCAATGACACCACCCACTGCTTTGCATTGTTTGAGGAAGCAACACAAGGGATTTCAACCAGTGGTGATGGTAGGGAGGCCCTAGGCGTCTTGGAAAGGAAACCTTAAAGAAAGAAAACCGCCAAAGGAAAAACAAGATTGGAAGACTTGTAGAAAAATAAGTTGGCTTGAGGATGCTGAAAAGATCTTAGGAAATATTGTTTCAGAAAAATGAAGTTTGTCTCGTGAAGAAGACATCATGGTTGGATTATCTACCAAATGAGTCCAATCATGGGGTGTACAACAAATAAAGACAGGATGGAAAGCATGGAGTACTGGTTTCAGAGTAAGAGGTTGGAAGCCTTGGCTACATAAGAGTTTCTTAGGAATCTCACCTTGTTGTGATGACAAAAGTGGACTGTCCAAAATGCATGGGGCAGTGATGTTCACATAAAATTGTTGTGACACAATTTCTAGATACATGTGTTACTTAGAGACGTTGTCGAGGAGGAAATGAGCTTAAGTGGGGGAGCTTGTTATAGCCATGCACTTCATGCCTAAGGGATTTGAGCACTCCCACCCAAGAAGGTGGATTGGGAGCTTGGTTGGGAATAGGGTAATTTTTAGGGGCAAAATTTCTCCAATTGGATATTTGTTGGGTTTAAAAAAAAAAAAAATTCGCTATTTGGTCATTTTTAGTCTCTAATATTGCCTATATTTACATCAAATATGTTTTTTTTATCATGATATTCGCCAAAAGTTACACATTTCAGTGTTAATTGTATGTTTCATATTTAATATTCACCTACCCATCTATAAACATGTTTTTTTCAATCCAAAACAATTGCCTAGAATACTATACTTACATATAATATTAGAATCCTTAAAAAATACCCTGGTTGGGAAAGACAAGCATTTGGTTGGAAAAACATGGCAAGGGGCACCTTGGCTAAGAAACAAAATGAAGGTGGAGTGCATGGACCAAGTATGGGAGTGCTCCCACAATCAAATCTCACACTCAAGAAAGTGGAGCTTGGCAATCCCATGGGTGTGGCACCTCGACAACACATTGACAGGTTGGCGTCGGACATTGTGAAGGAACCCAACGCACTCATGAGATCGGTTGGATGCACCTTGGGAGGAAGCACATATGAATGAGTCCAAACGACCCAAGAAATCCACAAGAAGTACACCCGATACCACCTCAATTTCCTAGGAGCACGCACTTGGTGGAAGCGTCTTAGATGAATTTTTGGCAATTGGACCAAGTGCCCCTAGGAAACGCACTCGAAACCTCAATGCTATAGACAATGGTGCACTTAGTGCACTTGGGGGATTTTGACATAGATACAAGCACCCCAAGCACCCGATGCCCGACCAACACTTAGTGCATAGGACCAAGGGATAGATGAGTGTGCATGCGCATGGGTGGGAAGTGGATCCTTCAGTGGAGATAACACGTTGGCCCAGTGCTAGTGTGTGTTCCAAGAAAAGAGGAACGCCCACCTTGGGATCATGGTCACTCACTTAACGCCTCTAAAGGCATAATGCTAAGGATGAAGAGAGTGTCATTGGATCATCGAACAAGCAACAAAGTGACATGCCGATACATGCAAACTAGGGAGACATCCAATCTTAGTTGCAAACACAATCTCTAAGGATTGATTTAGAAATTGCAGCAGGTTGTGAAAGAAGTGTCAGTCTAGAAATCCAATGCTCCAAGCAAGTCCATTCTGTGATGGTTGAAGACAAATACATGGGTTAGTTGGTTGATAGTCTTGCGAGTTGGACGCTTGGGGAGGGGTCAACTCAACTTGTTGTATTTTGTAATCGAAAGTGTGTTTGCTGGTTGGGCACACACCATGAGTGCTTCCAGTTTGTGGCATATCCATTATTGTAAAGTTGTTTCTTAATACAAAAGTTGACATGGTGATCTAGTTTGTCAGCCCCACCTTTATATTTGTCTCTTATGTATATTTACTTGATGCATGAAATTGACTAAGTGTAAGAATGATTAAGTAAACAAGTAACGATACAAGTGATAAGAAATATTTCGAGGGGTTAGGCATAGTCTATCGATACGCTCTTGAGTGGCCAAGCCATCAAGGTGCCTCTCTGGAAGTGCCACACACTTTAGTTAAAACGCAGTAGTGACAAGCGTTTGATCATGGTTGTGACACCATAATCTCATAATGTACTATTTTTTAAAATCAACCACTCACAATGACAATTATATATCCATAAATATAAGTAAACCAATCTTGGAATATCAAATAATTTCTAAATTATTTAGTAAGATTAAATTTACAACTAGTATAGCCATGAAGGATTTTCCAAAAAATAGGCCATAAGCTAGTATGTGCAGAGAAATAAACAAAAATGATGATCTAGGGAGTCATTTTGACCTATATTTGGAATCTAACGAATTTTGACATTATAATAATTTCTTCTTTTTATCTAATAGCTTCCTATGAGAATTAATACCATGTTACATTTAAAGTTAGAAAAACAATTTATCTAATATGAATTTCCTGTAGGGAACAATGACACAATAATATGTAAAATTTACCTTAATTTGACCCGTGTCAAGTTCATAGGATTCCTTTGCTAGAAAAACTTGTTAATTATGTTCACTTAAAGAATGATAAATATAGCATGATGTAAAGGATTATTTTAGTATTTGTACCTTTTGGTGAAGGTGTTGAAGTCTAGTGTTGGAGGAAACTAGTTTTGTTTACCTAATCAATAGTTAGTTTTGAATATGAAATTAGAGTAAAACTTGAAATGTCTTATTTTTGCACCACCATAAGAGAATTCCATATATTGCTCAACTCTGCATGATTGATGATGTTGAAACCTAGTCCTTGTTGAAACCTAATAGAAGAGTTTTTGAAGTTTAGAATGCCCCTTGATCCACTCAATCATGGGTTTCCCCTTGAGGCCCAATCACAGGAACAATGCAGACTGTCTACGTCATAACAAGGGGGAATGAATGAACTCTATGTATTGACCATCTTGGGTATTCCTCCTACCAAAGAGAGATTAAAACTATACTTAGAAGCATTAGGATGAGGAAGTATAATAATTTCTAAATATAGATTTATTTATAGTGATCCATATAATCTACATAATGAGAAGGGGAAGATATGGGTATTCAAAATTATTTGAATTTTTGAACTAGTTATCCCAATATTCCACAAACTACACACCTTGCCATTATGGACTATTCCCTAGTGAAACTATAACATTATAGACTTCCTTGGTGAAGTGACAATGAACAAAAATATGTGATATTGAATCTACATGTGCTCTACAAAGAGAGTAAACATTTGTCCCAATCCTCCCCTTCTTCTGTAGATTGTCCCATGTTTATATATTCAAGGGTAGGCATGAAAATAATACAACTTTTGGAGGGTATTTTAATTTCCATAGTCTCCCCACCAATCCAGTTCTTCTTGGGGATCTTGTGATAAAACACATATCTCATATTTACCCATATTTACCCTGTAATATCCACCATTTTTATTTTTTTATCCATACTAAAGAGTATGTTATGTTTTTTAAAGAGATGGAAGCATTGCTGATATTTGAAGTATATTTAGTTGACAGTGTAATCTAATCTCCTTATAATATGATGTATGATGCTATAATCTTGCTCGATCTCCAACTATTCCCATAGTTCTCAACTTAAACATAATCTAGTACTTTGTAATGATTTTAGATGAGAAAGAAGACCAAATCCTTGGGAAAAGGTCATCTAATTCCAGGCCAACAATCAAATCCAATCAAAGGGTGATGTAGGTGTTGTTTCGTGGATTCCAAGCTATATTTCTACATATGATATTGAAAGACTAAGAAAGTTCCTCAAAAGAGTGATCCACCAAATAATTGTAGAGGATCATTTAAAATCCAACTTATGTTAGATATGGGGCCAATATACTTCTTTTTTATGCAGTATTTGTATTGTACGTTTATAGTAATCAACTTGCATAGGATCTTTGCAACCATATCCTTGGAGAAAAGAGTAAGATTTTTTATCGATCATCTTCCTCTTCTCTTTTGCTTATATATAATATCCCATTTGCATAGAGGAGAAGAATGGTCTTCCTTGTTTCTTTACTAGATGTATCGTGAACAAATATTCCTGATGGAGTTCATGATATACTTTGGAGTGCAAGTTAAAGCCATCCAATATATCAGTATTTCCTCTATAACACTTTTGACTAGCATGACATGGCATGCCAAAGAGATCCAAAGTTGATACATGTATCCTATCTTTTTTTATTTTATTTTATTAATAAGCCAAAACCAATCTTGGATACGCTAGTCATTAGATTTTAATAGAAACCTAAGATACTTGAAGCATTTGTCTCAAGGATATTTAGGAAAAGGGAGAATCTTATGAATCAATTATTCATGGTAAAAAGCACATGGAAGAATAAGATTGAATTTTTTTGAGCTTTATTTCCATGTCCGTGGAGTAAGAAAAGAGCTTTAGGATTCGGTCCAAAGATGTTTCTTCGGGAAATACCACCCAAAGATGACAATATAATTTATAAATATGATATGATATAGATGAAGGTATCTTGTGTTTTTTGTTCCCTTAAGAATCTAAATATCGCATTCATGGATCATGTCCCTTCCAAGAGCTTCCACAAAAATGAGTAAGAGCAAAGGTGAGAGGGGAAAACCCTAGAAAAGGCCTCTAGAAGGATGAAAACAGGGATGCATAAACATTTATAAGGATAGAAAAATAGAATCCTTGAGTGAATGATTCAATCCAAATGATGAAAGGGAATTGGAAACCCACCTAGATAAGAACCAATCTGAGGTACAACCAATTTACCTTGTCGAAATCTTTAGAGAGGTCAATTTAGAGCATGAAGGCAAGCTAGGATGAGGGTTTAATGGAGTGAAGAGCCTTCTGGGATATTCCAATAACATCATGAATGTTCCTTGGGTTCAAGATCTTGAATTGGTTGAAATATATGTTGGTAGTGAGGATAGGTTTGGTCCAACCAATAATAACTTTAGAGATGATCTTGTAGATATAATTACAAAGCGAGATCAATATGTAATGATCAAACCCATATTGTTGATTTGACTTAATAATGTTCACATTAAAGGTAGAGTTTAAGGGAGGGTGAGTCTTACATGATGAATGAGATTCCTCCACAACATATATAATGTCATCTGTGGTAAAGTTTTGTAAACCCAAATAGAATTCCGACGTACATCCATCGAGGTTGGGTGATTTTTCAAGCTGAAAAAAGAGCAAGAAAGATTGGACCTCCTCCTTTATTACTTCTTCCATTATGGATCATGACTAATTCATATCCATCAATCCATGGAAGAAGGATGAATATTATGCAAGGATATCACTAATGTTCTCTTTCTTAGTCTCAAAGTGGAGACTCTTTTGTAATGATGCACCACAACTATTGATACATATTTAAAGTCTATGCAATCTTCTTGATTTTGATCCATCACATTCCAGATAGTGTTGATGGAATTTTTGTTAGTGTTTGACCTATAAAGAAAAATTCTTGAACTTTAAAAACTTTAATCCACAATTATAGTGAAAATATATCTCATAAACAAATCATACACAAGTAATCAATCTATAAGACACATGATGTACCCTAGGAAAACCCTCCACTGATCCGGAGGATAAAAAACTCAGCAAACAATCTTAGAGTATGACAGATAATTGAAAGAGAATGATTACAAAAAAATAGCATATTTCTTGATCAAAGAGCACAAGAGAGTAGATATCATATGGAACACTATATATGTTGTTCCAAGTGCATACCACTTTAAGAAAAATCCAAATCTAGTCATACAAAGAAGGTAGCGAATGGTTGCATGATTTTGGCGCATTGGTATTGTTTTTAACACTGATAACACTAATTCAAATTCAACCTCGAGCCTTCACTGACTTGGTACCAATTTTTAACGACATAATTTTCTCCGACAAAGAATATATGCACCCTCCATTAATTCATGGTGTTAACTTCCTCTAACTGAGTTGTTATTTGATTGAATTGAACTGAATGGAACTGAATGTAACTAAATAGAAATGAATGTAACTGAACATAACTGAATGTAACTGAACAAAACTGAATGTAACTAGTTCTTCTTCATCAATGTCATCTTCAACAACCACTTTGCATAAATTAAGGATTCGATTCCTTAATTAAATGAATTTATTTTTATCACATCTAAGACTCAACTGATGTCTAATTAATTCGAGTTCACTTGGAGGCATACATGGGAAATTCAAATTCTCTCTCTATCTCCATGCTCATCTTTATTTAATAATTCCGCATGGTCCATATGTGTTTAATTAATTAATCATCTATATCATATCATACTCATAAGAAATGTTATGAACCTATGATCATATGTATTACCACAAGTCATATAGTCATATGCTAAAGTAAATCACTCTAGGGGCATCTAATCCCTAAAGGATACTTGTAGAACATGTTGACCATGACTAGCCATACATCACATACTATATCCTTAATACTTAATACAGCATAAGTTTCATACTTGATACAACACAAGTCTCCGACCTTAAAACAACATGAGGTCATGATCTTAATACAACATAAGATCCTAGTAGAAGCATCTCTCCCGAATAGGACTTAATACAACATAAGGTCCTATATTTTTACAAAATAAGCCCTTTAAATTAATACAAAATAATTTAGTGTATGTAATACAACATAAGTTCCATAAAGAAGATATGAACCTAATACAACATATGTTTCAGACTTGATACAACACAAATCTCATAGGGATGACTCCCAAAGTTGTACTCTCAACACTCCCTCTCATTTAGGGAGACATTCTCTGCCGTATCAAGCTTATCTAGGAAGTGTCTAAACTTTGTTACAGATTGATGCTTTGTCATCACATATACAATATGCTCCTCAGTATCTATATACTGAATTTTTACCATGCATTTCTGGACCATGTCTCAAATGAATTGATACTTCATTTCTATGTTTTTCAACTTGTCATGAAACACACGATTTTTGGAAAGCTTTATAAAACTATGGTTGTCATTCCTAATCACTATAGGTTATATATTTTCACCAAACAATCCTCCAAGTAGCTTTCTCATCCACACTTCTTCTCTGCAAGCAGTACTAGAAACATTGTACTCAACCTCTATTGTGCTCTGGGTAATTAAACCCTACTTTCTGCTAGACCATGAAATCATAATAGAACCCAAGATGAAACAATATCTTGAAGTGCTCTTCTGGTCAACAATGATTCCACCCCAATTAGAATCAATATATCCAAGAAATAACACTCCTGCAATGGAGGAATACCTCACTTCATAATATTTTGTACCGCAAAGGTGCCTCAAGATGTGCTTATCTGCAACCTAGTGTATGTCTCTAGGGCAAGTCATGAACTAACTCAAAAATATAATTGCACAGCAAATGTTTGGCCTCAAATGTATTAGGTACATTAATGAGTCAATCAACTATATATATAATGTTGGGTCCACTGGTTCCGATCCAGTCTCATTCTCATGGAGTTTCCTCAACTTGGAAACCATTGGATTTTTTGTGGACTTACAATCCATAGTGCCAAATATGCGCAAGATGTCCACTGTGTACTTCCCTTGAGATAGAAATATTTCATCATTCCTCTGCCAAATATCAAGGCATAGGAAGTTGTGAATAATACCTAAGTCTTTCATCTCAAAGTTTGAGGTAAGTTCCCTCTTACACTTAGAAATCAGTATTTCCTCTCCAATGAGGAAAATATTATCAACATATAGAACCAGTATCAGAGGCTGGTTCTCCATTACCTTGAAGTACAGGTTGGAATTCACATCACTCTTCAAGAAACCCAGTTTGTGAAGGTGATTGTCTATTGCGTCATACCAAGCTCAAGGAGATTTCTTTAACCCATAAAAATATTTATTCAACTTGCAAACATGGGACTCCTTCCCATGTATCACAAAACCATTAGGATTCTCAACGTAAACTTCTTCCTCAATCTCACCATTGAGGAAGGTAGCCTTCACATCCATTTGGTGAAGCTTCCAATCCAATACTAATGCAACCCAATTCTATTGTGGGTTGTAAGGAACTATTAATTGTTTGAATATCCTTGCTTCACTACAAAACTCATTAAAGACATTTGATTTGAATTCTCCTCCATTATCATACCTTAGGAAACAGATATAACTATTTGTTTTATTTTCAACTAAGGCTTTAAACTCTTGGAATTTATAGAAGGTTTCACTTTTGGCTTGCATGAATTAAATCCAAGACTTACATGAGAAATCATCAATGATTAAAACATATTAAAGGTGTCCTCTAAGGGAGGGGGTAGACATGGTTCCACACACATTTGAGTGTACTATGTCAAGGATGCCTTTAGATCTAGTATGGATGCTAGGAAATTTATTTTTCACATTCTTTCCTAAATCACAACCCTGACAAATAGAATCATGCACAAAATCAAAACTAGGCATACCTATCACCATTCGCTGCATACCATGAAGTGCTATTAAGTGGAGGTTTCTGAATCTCATATGCTAAAGATCGCGTGGGATGATAGTATGACTTGTCATGACTGAAATAATATTTACTAGGACCTTGTAAATTCCTCCTTCTCAAACTCTGACATCAATAGCAGTATCAAGGTTTTGGTTCTTCGACCACAAGTATGCTTGATTCTCCATGAATATCACATGGAATCCTTTATATTCAAGGATAGAAACAAAGAGTAGGTTCTTCTTCAATCCAATGACATATAGAATTTCCTCCATATGTATTGTGTCTCATGAAATTAGCTGAAAGGATGTGGATCCAACTCCTTGGATTGAGTATGTAGAATTGTCTCCTGTTGCCGCCTTTCACACACTTGAGGGGGGGGGGGGGGGAAAAAATATTCAAGCCACTCAGTGTGTCCTTGAGGGAAATTCTCGAGTAAAGGC
>LPNX010280164.1:0-13057 GCA_001517045.1 Pseudotsuga menziesii
CTCCTTCAAGAAAGGTGATGCATTTTTTCCCTTGGTTTTCTTAAAATCAATATATTTTTTCCAACTTTGGACCGCCGACAACTCAAATCCTTTCATAATATTCTGGTCCATGTCTTAAATTATAGGTTAAATGATTTTTATATGCTTCTCACCATCATATGAAGTTCCCTTTTCAACACTAGTCATAGTTTTCGCAAAAATTTCCTTCTTCTCCTACTTTTTTTTCCCTCTTCAACAAAAGCACTTTTGGGTTTCAATATATAATGGTGGTCCCTGAATTATTGTACTCATAAATATCAGACCACATAAGGTTCCACGATCATGCTCTGATACCACTTGTAATGTCTCTTTTTTAAATTTTTATTAAAATTCCCAGTTTTCAATTTTTTTCACAACTTTGGTTCTTGACTAGTTTTAGTGTCTTGGTCTTTGAATCAGCCCAATTGCTCCCAGATATTCAGATAAGGTATGTGAATGATATAATAAATTAATTATTATGTTCAGGTATGTATTATGGCCCTCCAATCACTTATGCAAGTTTTTACTAAATTTTGAACAAGATAGATGATTTTACCAACAATTTTGGGATCAAATCCCCCAGGGTAACTGGTACAAATGGCTTCCAAAATGTGCAGAAACACAGTATAATTTTTAAATTGAATTAGGGTACGTGTATAATACATTATAAAAGACTCATATTCATAACCAATCGACCTCCCATGGCTTTTATCACTTCTTTCAATTAGATATAAAAAACTAGTTTTGGACCTTTGGGGAAATGAGGTGTAGTTTGCTCCAATTGCTATGAAATTGTACCCAATGGATACAATGTATTAGTCAATGAACATGAAACCCATACTATACTTTAATTGAATTCCATTTATTCATAAATAATAAATAGTTCATACATCCATTCGAATCCATCAATATTACAAGAGTTTACAACAAGGTAGTGGGGAAATGGCACTGTTTCTTCATTATTGAGAAATAATACATGAGATTTATTGGAATTTAGATGTACTCACCATTGAATCCTCTCCTAAATAGAGGGGAACTCTAATCAAGGAAGAAGCATAGATGGCAAAGATAAGGGAAGATGTTGAAATAGGAAACATTCCTTCTACATCAATTGCAAAATTAGAAACCCTTATACCGCAGAGGAAGAGAAGAATATGAAGAGAAGAAGTACAGGAATCATGGCCAGTGAAGAGAAGGAGAACCAGATCTGTCATAGTGGCAGAATCAGCATGGGAAATATCGGAGAACATTGAATCAAATATTGAATTTCCCATCTTAAGACCTAGGACAAACGTTGCCCCACAAGAACCTGTTGCAGAAGAACCTCAAATTGAGGGAATTTTGTATGAAAATGGTATTCTAAAGGAAGAAGTGCAACCACTCTAAAAGGAATTGGAAATTTGGAAGGAATCATGCAAGAAATAGGTGGAAAGACGGCAGCACACATTAGTAGAAGTTGCAGATCAATTGGAAGGATCACCTCCAGCTGAGGAAGTTGAAGAAGTGGAAAAAGTGGTATGTCCTGAGTGTGGGGAAATTTTTAATGAATTAGGATACAAATATAAAGTGTGTGCATTTTTTGCACAAAATATTGCATGGGAATTCGATGAAGAGAAGGAAACATTTGCAGTGTAATTGAGGGGTGAAGATGAACCCGAAGTGGAAATGATCCTGAACATAGAAGTAAGGGAATATGAGAAATTACAATCTCATCCACTAGGGGGGACGAAAGTATTCCTAGATCATTCTGATGTATTGGATATTAAAGTCACCCAGGAGCCACTAGAGCATGTTGATTTAATTGTAACTTCGGAATGTATTCACTTGTACTTCTTATGTATTATAACACGATGCTTATTCCGGGATGTGTCTGTAATGTACTTGAGTCATGTCATGCCCTGATGTTCCTATAGGGAGGTTCTATCATGTAAATAATTCATGTCAATTCATTGTGGCTAACCCTCCTATTGGTTAAGGGTTAAAGTCCCTACAGTTCTGGGGCACTAGGGTTGTTAGACACACCTAGTGAAGTCGGCCCTAGTAGGGTTTTGTCAAGTCGGGAAGTAGTATAAATAGAGATCTAGCCTCTCTACTTATCATGCACTCACTCAAACTCTGTTGTAGTAGATAATTGGGGAAGAAGAAGACACTGGGGCTAGGAAGAAAGACGTTACTGCTATTGGGAGTTCATCTTACTATTTTGGGGTTTTACTTTTGGTATTGATTCTATCTCTGAGGAAGTTGTGGGGTTTTCTCCATTTATGGTTTCCTCAAGGAAAAACACTGTGTTCATTGTCTCTTGTGTTTCATTGATGTGCTTGTTATTCTCTTAGTTAAAGATTGTAATATAATCCAAGCTTAATGTTAAAAATTTAACATGGTATCAGAGCTAACCTGAGAATAAGACACTATGCAGCTGCGGGAACTATGGCTTCCTACTTTGTGGTTCTCTCTCCATAGATTTTAAACAAAATAAGGTTGGAATAACTCTCCTCCCTATGGCTCATCTTTCTGTCAAAGCAGAATCCAATTCTGAGGTTTTTTGGTTTTGGACCCGACATTCCTGCCAAAAAATAGGGCTTTCCATAGAAGTGGAATTTTTCAGTGAGCCCAGGCCTGGATTGATCTCCTCCTCAAAATAAAAGTTTAGAGATCAAAATCAAAGCATTTGGTTGGATAGAACTCTAGAAAAGAAAAACCCTAATCTACTCCTAAACCACCACTGTAAAATTTCAGCTCCAAATACAGATCTGACATCTTGACCTGGTAATATCTAAATCTTTTGTATTTCCATTTGAGTTTCTCAGTTAAGATGTCTCATCATACCAAGCTTGATGAAAATCTTGAGGGAGTTGATAACTTTCGAGCTTGTAAGTATAGGATCTCCTTGGTCCTGGAAGGAAATGAGTTGGACTCCTATATCAGTGAGGAGGTTCCAGTGTAGAGGGAGATGAGTCTAAGGCCTTACATAAGAAGAAGTTGGTTATGGAAAAGAGGATTATTGCTGATTCATTCAATGATCACCTCATACCATAGGTGTCCTACCTAAAGACACCTAAAGCTATGTTTGATGTCCTAACCAAATTGTTTGAAGGGAAGAACATAAACCGGAAGATGACTCTGAGAAACCAACTGAAGAATGTAAAGATCCAGAATACAGAGACCATCCAGTCTTACTTGAAAAGAGTCTCTCATATCAAGGAACAACTAGAAGTAGTATATGAAAAAGTGAAGAATGTAGAGATTGTAATGACCACCTTGAATGGTCTCCCTAGATCATGGGGTCCTTTATTCAAGGAATCTGTGACAGAAAGAAGTTAGTCAAGTTGAGCAGACTATGGGAAGAATTCCCTCAAGAAGAAGCTCTAATAGCAGCTTGAGAAGAAAAGATGGGAAGTGAAGATCAAGCTCTCATGGTACACTCCAAGAAAACCAGAAGAAGTTCTCATCACCCCAGAGGTAAGTCCTTTCATAAAGATAACACTATAAAAGATTTGTCTAGAATCAAATGTTATACATTTTACGAGAAAGGACACTATGCTAGAGAATGTCCTAGAAACAAAAAAGTCTTCCACAAGAAGAAGGGAAACACGAGAAGATATCATGCTCATGCTGCAAAGGATTATGAACCTTCAACAAAGAAAACCAGATATGAAAGTGAAGATTCTTCAAGTGATGAAGAATATGTTTTGATTTCCGCTCTCATGGGAAACATTACTCATGGAAGCAATGATTGGCTTATAGATAGTGGAGCTTTCAAACATATGACAAGATTCAAGGAATCCTTTGTGAAACTATTAGAACATGAATCACCACAGAAGGTGAAACTTGGAGATGACTACCAGTATCCAATAAAAGGTAGTGGGGAATCCTCCTATAAGCTAGACTCCAGAAAGTCGATGATAGTGAAGGAAGTATTGTTTGTACCAGGACTAAAGAAGAACGTCCTCTCCAAATCTACATTAGATGCAAATGGAATGAGGGTTTCATTTATAGATGGTCAAGTCATCATGTGGCCAAAAGGAAAGACTATTAATGATGCAATAGTGATTGGGGAACAAGAAGGAGGATTATACAAATTGAAGCGCCATCCAAAACAAGCCTTGGTCCATGACATGATATAGCCAAATGAACTTTGGCATAGAAGGCTTGAACATGTGCATTACAGAGAACTACCACTGGCAAGAAAATATGTTGAAGGTCTTCCAGAAATTCAAGAAAAACATGATGGGTTCTAAAAAGGATGTGCGAAAGGAAAGAACACAAAGAAGACATTTCCAAGTAGCGAGAGCAAAGCAAAAGGAATCTTGGAAATCATCCACTCAGATGTATGCGGTCCCATGTCATCAAGTTCACTAAGCGGGTATGTATACTATGTTTCTTTTATTGATGAATTTTCTTGGAAGACATGGATTTACTTCATGAAGAACAAATATGAAGTATTCAACAACTTCAAAGAATTCAAATCCTTGATCAAGAATCACTCAGAAAAGAAGAACAAGACCTTTTGATCAGATAATGGCAGAGGATTCACATAAAATGAATTTAAAGAGTTATGCAAAGAATTAGGGATTAAGAGGGAGTTGTCCGCCCCATATGATCCACAACAAAATGGGATTGCAGAAAGGAAGAATAAAACTTTCATGGAAGCTGCAAGATAAATGCTTCATGATCAAGATATTCCTATGCATGTATGGGCAAAAGATTCCAGAACAACAGTGTATGTACAGAACCATACTCCACATAGAGTGCTCGAGAACAAGACACCTAAAGAAGTATTTTCCGGCAAGAAGATAGAAGTCATCCATCTCAGAATATGTAGCTATCCAGTGTACATACACATTCCAAAAGAGAAGAGGACAAAATTAGATCCTTTAGGAAAGAAGGGTATATTTGTGGGATACTCTGAAAGATAGAAGGCTTGCAAAATATACTTCCCAGGATTCAAGAAGATTGACATCAGTAGGGATGTGACATTTGATGAAGACTTAGCTTAGAAGAAATCCAGAAAGAGGCCTGTTGAAGAACCTGAATAAACAGAAGCACCCAGGATTCATGATACATCCATGAATGAAGAAACTCAAGAAGAAGATCAAGAATTTGAAGAACATTAAGAACCTGTAGATCCACCTTAAGACAAGAATCCTCACAAGAGGAAACCTACTTGGGTAAGAGAAGTTATCCAAGGTGCGGAAAGATATGGGGCTCCATAAGAGAATCACAAAGAAATAAAGAGGACTAGATCCTTCTCCAAATATGTAGCTTTATTATGTGATTTCATCGATAAAGAACCTTCCAATTATGAAGAAGCGACAGAATGAAAAGAATGGATGGATGCTATGATCGAAGAGTATCAATCGATCATGAAGAATGATGTTTGGGATGTTGTACCAAGACCAGAAAGGAAGTCTATCGTAACTTCCAAATGGATCTACAAGATCAAGCATGCTATAGATGGTAGAATTGAAAAATACAAAGCAAGATTTGTCGCTCGTGGTTTCTCCCAGAAAGAAGGAATAGATTATGAAGAAAATTTTGCACCTGTAGCCAGATACACTTCCATTAGATTAGTACTTACTATGGCTGCAGTGATGAAATGGAATATACACCAAATGGATGTCAATACTGCTTTCTTGAATGGTGTAGTAGAAGAAGAAAAAGTGTATGTGGAGCAGCCACTCAGTTTTGAGACACATGACAGGGAGTCTCATGTATGTAGATTGAAGAAATCCATGTATGGTTTGACACAGGCACCCAAGACATGGTATGGCAGAATTGACATCTTTCTATCTAGCTTGGGCTTTATCAAGAGTAAAGCAGATTCCAACCTTTACTACAAGGTTGAAGATGGAAACCCAGTGATGCTCCTACTGTATGTAGATGATCTATTTGTAATAGGTATGGATGGGTTGATTGTTGATACAAAGAGGAAGCTTGCTGCCAAGTTCGAAATGAAGGAATTTGGTATGATTGATTATTTTCTAGGCATGGAGGTGTGGTAGAATATGGATGGAATCTCCCTCGGACAAGGGAAGTATGGAGTAAATATCTTGAAGAGGTTTGGGATAATGGAATGCAAGGCCATGACCACACCTATGGCATCGAACCTGAAGCTATTGAGTGATTCTTCATCAGAAGCAGTTGATGCTACAATGTATCGTCAGATGATTGAGTCCTTGATGTACCTAACAAACATGAGGCTAGATATTTGCTTTGCTGTGAATACCTTGAGCCAGTTCCTCACAGATCTGAGACATGTTCACTTGATTGCTACAAAGCATATTCTGAGGTACTTGAGGGGTACAATTGATTATGGGCTCAAGTATGAGGTGAATCAAAAGACTAACCTGGAGGGTTATGTTGATTCATATTGGGTAGGCAGTGCCATCGATAGGAAAAGAACTTCAGGGTGTTGCTTCGGTATGGGATCAGGTGTGATCTCTTAGTTTAGTAGGAAGCAATCCTGTGTGGCACTGATTATAGCTGAAGCAGAGTATGTCGCAGCTTGGTCAGCTAGTTGTGAGGTAGTATGGCTACGGAAGCTATTGTCTGATTTATTTGGTGTCTAGTTGGATGCTACTTGTATATATTATGACAACCAGAGTTGTGTGAAGTTGTTAGAGAACCCGGTGTTCCATGACAAGTCAAAGCATATTGACATCAAGTATCACTTTATTAAGGATATTGTGCAGAGGGGAGCAGTGAAGCTCTAGTATGTTGGGACAAATGAACAGATAGCTGATGTGTTGATGAAGCCATTGGCCAGAGTGAAGTTTGAGTACTTCAGGGAGAATCTTGTTGTTCTCCAGATCAAGGTTCCTTCAAAGGGGAAGTGATGAGTCCATGAGCCATTCTGACATGGTGAGAAGATTGGTTCATTGCATGGTCAGATGCAAGGGCTGAGCCATTCTGTCATGGTGGAAGGATTGGTTCCTTCCATGTTAGATATGAGTGTTGAGCCATTCTAATGTGATTATAGTGTTATACTGAAATCCTATCACCATGATGTGATAATACATTTGAAATACCTACTTTCCTTGAACCCCAGCTTCTGGAGTGGAAAATAAATGGTTTTTCATCAATATTACATGAAAATTCCCAGCACTGTGCATGCCCCTTTATCCAGGAGTGGTACCCTTGTTTGTGCCACCCATACTCTATTTCCCATAAGCAGTGCCACCGCTTATGGCCCTTAGTCCATAAGCAGTTATTACCAGAACCGCTCTACCACTGAAGGAAAAACGCGGTACCCTGGGTAAAAAGGGAAAAATAGAAGCTTCTCGAGGTTTCTAGATGATAAGCCTCAATATATCCCTTATCCCTACTATAGTGGGTCAGTTGAGCTCAATATCCCCCATCCTAGGATCTTGGAGGCCACCTCACCCACAAATCTCTCAACCTACGCTATCCATCTAGCCTTATAAATACAAGATTTTGGCCATGGTTGAGGGGGAGAACATTGAAGGTATTGTTATGCTGTTGGATTGATCCTTCATTGAAGATCATTTGGAGAGAGCATAGAGAGCTAGAGTTAGAGCTTTTGGGGATGAGAATTTGGTTTCATGGAGATGCATGTCAACATTAAGGCTTGGTTGTAAACTTCTTCATATTTCATTAATGCAAGTTGATTTCTGTCCCACATATGTTGTTGTTGTTGTGATTTCGCATATATGTTGCTATATTCCTTAGTCACTGGCATAGATTAGTAGATCATATTCTAGTTGCTTTGATCTGTTTCGTGTTGAGCTTGATTGCAGGTACATAGGTGGACTATGAAAGCCTTGTATTCCAGATATCTACAGCATCTAGGGAGAGTCTTCAACCTCTGTCCTCTATTTGTTCTGGATCTGAACCATTTAGACCAGTGGAGCACCTTGCTGTCCGCAGGAGGTGAAATATTCCAGCTAACAAATCTAGTGAATCCGCTGGGGAATTGTGTATTAGTCATTCTAATCTTCCTCAGTCTGCAAATATTGTCCGAATCCAAGCTCCTTCAACTCTCTTCAGCCAAATATATTCTCTAACTGACTCCATTTCGGTTTGAAACCTCCAGATTTGTTCAGATCTGAGTCATTTTGGTCTTTAATGCTCTGTTTTCATACTCAATCTAGCAGTAATCACCTTGATCTAGTTTCTTTTCTGACTTGATCCATCATTCTCTATGTGTTTTGGATTTCTATAGGGAACTGCACATGTTCTGTTGGCAAGGAGCGGTGCCACCACCTGATTCTAGTTAGCAGCACGTGGTGCCACCACCTGAATCCAGTGAGTAAGGAGTGGTTCTGCCTCAAAACCGCCTGTCAGTACCTTCATTTGTGTGGTGCCAGGTAGGCCCTATTACAGACCTTGTATTTTGAGTTTTGTATGTTTTTATCTTACTTTTTTATTTTTGAGTGTTATATTCCCTTTGCATTCAAAGAGAGTTTATGTTTCTTGCATTGGAGTTTACATTATTTTCTTTGCTTGAAACCTCTTGCTCTTTTATGTAGATATTATTCATTGGAATTGAAATATATGTTTCTTTTTCATGTGTAGGCTTTGGTTTGTTTGGAATTGAAATGCGTGAGTGATCCGTGGTTTTTTTTTAGTCTTTCTTTGCTTGGATTCTTGTTTCCTTTTGCATGCTGATTTTTTTCAGCGCTTGGTAGGAAAGATTGGTTCTTCGTTTCCTTGTCTGTTTCAAAGAGAAGTTTTAGCTTTCTCTATCTTTTTCTTTATTCACAAATTTGTTGAACGATTTTCTTCTTGTTTTGTACATGATTGTTTGAAACTCAAGATCTTACTTTCATTAAGAAGAAATATCTATTTTCAGCTTTTCGTGCATTAGAGTTAGATTTGTTTGGAAACATTAGTGAAATCATCTTTCCTTGAAGTTTTTATGTGTCTTTTTTAAGCATGAAAAGATAGGAAACATTTTTTATTTATGTTATATGTTCTCTAGATCTCTTTCGTATTTGCTTTAAAGATTGTTTGGGGTGCATTGTTATTTTACTTTTCGTTTGAAAAGATAGAATTGCATTTGCATATGGGTGTGCATTTTTTGGAAGAAACGTAAATCTCTCTCCCTCTCTTAGGTAGATTTCATTGAAGAGGAAAACTTGCATTATCATATAGATCAGTGTGCATCTTCTTAAATTTCAATTTTTCACTCCATGGTTCCACCTAAACACACAAGATAAAATTAATGGTAGTACTAGGTTAAAACTTTTAGCAATTTGAGTGATAAGCTAGAGACGTGTTCGCACATTGTTAAGCATAGGAGCTATTGTTACTTGTCCGCATTACATCCTGGGACTCGCGTGGTTCTTCCATGTACCGTCGGTATATCGAACGGCCTTTGACGTACCCTTGAGGTATATAGAAAGGTACTTCACATACTTGATTGTATATCGGAAGGCCCCTTGTGTACGGTTATGCATTAGACAACACTACTACCGATTTGAGCTCCCTTGTACCTTGCGTATATCGGCAGACCATTTTAGGAATCCTCAAACCATCTGAGTTATCCTTTTGGCCTATCCTGTAATATTCTTGACTCTTATCCACTCCTTTCATATTTTTTCTTGTTTCTTTTAGTTTGAGTAGTACTTGCTTGTGCGTGGTAGTTAGGGGGTTATTAGAGAGTTTAGAGATGGCATCTTTATCTAGGACTACCACTCAAGAGGTCCCTTTCGAAGGTGTACCTTTTGTATTCCCTCCAAGTGAAGGTATTGGTCCTCCCTTTATTGCTACTCTAAATCTTCTTGGATTAACTATAGGATTACCGGTCTGGCTGTTTAATCCGGTAATTCCAGTTACACCTAATGTCTCAAATGTCACCTCTCCTCTAAGAGAGGATCGACCTCAACCTAATCCTGCTCCTTCTTCACTGGTTGTGGCTTCATCCCTTTATTCTTCTTCACTTGACCAAAGGTCTATTGTTAGTAGTCATGTGGATAAGAAGAAGAAGAAGGATAAGAAAGAGAAAAAGAAGCAACCATCTACTCTTGATGGTGCCTATTCTAAGACAACACCCGGAAAACCCAAGTTCCCTTGTAAACTTTGAAAGGGGGACCACCTTCTTAAGGAGTGTCCTGGTCTCTCCCATGTACAAGAAGAGTGGTCTAAAAGGTCCAAACTGTCTTTGTCATCAACCTTTTATCATAATGTTGACGATACTCCCTCAACCAGTGACCCATTGGTAAAAGGTCGTAAGGGTGAAGTCTTCTATCCTTGCTTGATATGCAAGGCTATGCATTGTAATTTTTTTTGTCCAAGCATGGATGAAGCTTCATGCTAGTTGGAAAATATTACTAATCATCAACAGGTGATTCCATCAAGTGATAGTAAGTTATCCCTCGATCCCCCACTGGTTGAACAAGTGGTCAATTCGGATTTATCTGTGGTTGATCCCACTCTTCCTTTAGAGAGTGAAGTTAAAGTGGTAAATTCGGTGTCATTTCCACCCAATCCCACTCTTTCATCATAGAGTGTTAATACTAAAGTAGTCTCTTTAACCAAATCTTCGTCTTGTTCTTCTCTTCTAGTAGAGAATGAGCTAAAACCTGCTGAATTTTTTATGCTTCATTCTGATTGTTCTCGACAAGGGGAAATTTTTTATGTTTCGATAGAACCTTCTCGAAGTAATGAGGTTATTTCCTTTGAATGGAGTGACCTTATAGAGTCTCCTCTTCATTCAAGTGTTCCTTTCTAGATAGTTGTGAATGTTAAGGCTAGGTGGATACTTCGCAGTATTGTTGAGGAAGAGGCTTCTGTTAGTATTTTGTCCTCAACGGCTTGGCAAGATTTAGTTTCTCCTCATAATGTGCCAACTAATGATCAGATTCTGGCTATTAATCGTAGACCTACCACACCTTTAGGGATCCTTCCTTATTTACCTATTACATTAGGAGGGAAAACTGTCTGTATTGATGTTATGGTGGTCCAAGGTCCTTTAGATTTCAATCTATTCCTTGGACGTGATTATGTGTATGCCATGAGGGCTATAGTTTTCACACTCTTTAGAGTTATGCATTTCCCCCATGATGCGAAGATTGTGACCATTGATCAGCTTTCCTTTGTTACAATTGACCATTGCATTACTCCTAGTAATCAGACGGCCTTGAATGTGCCGCATGTTCTTGTGTTCCTTCCCCTTCTGCTAGTTAGATTCTTCCCATCATAGGTAAAATGGGGCCCACATGGCTCTAGTCTATGGATATCATAATAGAGCTAAGTTGCCAGCTTTTATGAAATGGGGGAAACCTACCAACCTCTGGATATCATGTTCGGTAGGATCAGGTTGCAGAGCATAGTTTACTTTTGGTTTCAAGCTCGTTAAAAAATAAAACCACTCTTCAAGCATAGTTTACCTTTTGGTTTCAAGATTGTATAAAAATGAAACCATGCCTTAGAGCATAGTTTACTTTTGGTTTCAATCTCATTAAAAAATAAAACCACTCCTCAAGCATAGTTTACCTTTTGGTTTCAAGCTTTCATAAAAATGAAACCATGCCTTTGAGCAAAGTTCCCACTCTATGTCAAGCTCGTTAAAAAATGAAATGGGCCTCCTTAAGCATAGTTTACCTTTTGGTTTCAAGATTGCATAAAAATGAAACCATATTCCAAGCCTTCTATTTCAATCTTGTGTAAAAATGAAATAGATCCCCTTCCCTTGATTTGAGTCTTCACTTTAGTCTTAGAACTTGAACCTTCGCCTGCCTGATTCTCATTCTTCCTACCCCCCTCGTGAACATTTTCACATTAGTGACCAGGTTTTTAGGTTGGGTATGGAAGAGGAATCGTTAGATGAAACAAAGCTTGGGGGCATGTTGAGCCACTAGCAACCATGCTAGGGATAACCTTCAACTAGCAATCATGCTGGGGGAAAGATTCCAACCTCTGTGTATCATGTTAATGGGATTTCTCAAGCATAAGTTTACATATTGGTTTCAGGCTTACATAAAAATGAAACCAATTCCTGAGCATTCTTTCAACTGATCTTCGAGCTTGTTAGAAATAGTAAGATGGTGTTGAGCTTAGTTTTCATTTTTTGTGCTCTGGTTAAAACATGAAAAGTGGTTTGAGCTTAGTTTAATACTTTTTAATGCTCTGGATTCAAACATGAAAAATTATAATGGAGTCTTATTTAAACTCTTTTTAGGCTCCCTAAATACGAAAATATGGTCGAGCGATCTTGTCTTCTTCATGCTTGTTAAAGTATTTGAAGAGTCATTCGTCCAACGGTAGGTTATCTCTTTTTCGGTTCCGATAGGACTATTTACGAAAAAGGATCACTCCAACCAATCATGACTGGAAGAGTTCTCTATGGTATGATTTTACACTTTTTCATACCTTAGAGACTAAATCATACAAAAAAGGACCCCTTTGGAGTCTTCTTCTGTATTTGTTCAAACTCTCTAAACACGAACGATACCAATTTTTCTTTCAGTGGACTCATTAATTTAAACATTGAGAGACCCATTTTGGGATCGAACCCCTCCTCTCTCAAGTTTGTAAAACATATGAGTCTAGACTTGTCTTCCGACAAGCTATATCGAGTGTTTGCTACCCTCTTTGAACTCGTAAAACCAAAAAGAGGCACTCATCAATCATGATGGGGGAAATGGGAAGGGATTCATCTTGCAAATAATGGTAGTTGTTTGTCATTACCTTTGAACATGGCACTTGTCTGCACAATCATGCCAGTCAATTGGGTATTCAGTTGATCTCTGTGATGATCCATGTTCATGAGTCACGTCAATCCTTTGAGTCTTTCAAAAGAATGCATTGTCCACTATCGCATTGTGTATCTGTCCTGTTTAGTCATGCTGCCAAGTCTTTTTGTCGTGCCACTTGATGTTCAAAGGGGATTTGAAGAAGTCTTACCTCTACAGTCTACACAGTCTTTGTGTCAGTATCTTTGAGTTAGTCATATCTTTACTACATGCACATCATTATAGAACTATGTTCCGAGTTTCGTGTCATCCATGTGGGACTCATCATGGGCCTCCTTCGACGAGACTATTCCCATCAACATTAGCTCATCATTCAAGAAATA
>LPNX010280165.1:2943-7943 GCA_001517045.1 Pseudotsuga menziesii
AGTCATCAACTATTTGATTATTAGATACAACTACGAGACTCCATCGATTATTAGATACAACTATTATCTTAACTTCAACTCTAATCACTTAAGGCTTAGTCCAAGTGCATTTGGCATCCAGGAATCTAGTTAATCTGAGTCATGTAAGAGTCAAACTCCTAATAAAATAGTTGGAACTCCTAATAAACTCCTCCAAACTTCTAATAAACTCCCGCATCTATAGTTGGACATCTAGCTAATATACACTTCATATTACATGTTTAGGTTTTCCATATATATATATATATATATAATTAGGTTTTCGATTCTTTTTAAAGGAGGTTAGTCTAAATCAAATAGCTTAGTTAATAAGTACAACAAGCTTCAACTATTCCATTATTAGATACAATTATATTAACTATTAGATACAACTATTAACTTAACTCCAAGGATTTTACAATTATTAGTTTAACTTCAACTCTAATCACTATTATATTGCGTAAATATTAGATTAACTCCAATGATCCTACAACTATTAGCTTAACTTCAACTCTAATCGCAGTTATATTAGATAGCTATTAAATTGTTCCAATAGTGATACAACTATTTAAATAAATTTAGATGAACTCCATCTCTTAGCATGAGAAGTTCCATGATTGTAGTGAAACCATGCACCAAGAACAATCACTTAGGTAATGTGCAAATTATGTGACAGTTAAACTCCATATGACACTTGGGAGTGAATTTAATGTGCATAAAGCATAGTCTAAGCTTTATATTAAATTTTAAATTAACTATCAGATGCACCTATTAGCTTAACTCCAATGATGATACCACTATGAGCTTAACAACCATAAATTAAGTTGTTATTATATTAGCTTAACTATTAGATAAAGTAATGGACACATTCTTTTAGTTAAAAAACATTAGATCAATATGTCAAATATATACCTCTAGAAGTATTTCAAACATATTAATCTTAGTAAAATGGTTAGTGCTAGTTCTAATGACATTGTTGGGCTGTAACTATATATATATACATAGTAAGACTCTTGGTGGACTCTTCAACATAAGTTATTTTTGGTGTTCACTATTTTTTCTAGATAATCATTAAGTCTTATCCGGTATTAATATAATTACAGTGAGGGCAGCTGTAAAGACAACAGAAATTCCCAAGAAACTCTCAACAGAATTTAAGCCTACAAGAGGTTACAACCATTCCAATTTCTTTTTCTATGATCATTGATGTGCCTCAAGGAGTCAACCACAAACAACTCAACATAGAAAACATGGCATAAAAATAGAAATAGTTTGGGATAAAAATAGCAACTTCCTTCAAATTTTCGAAATTGATAGGTGTTCATCCACTCTTCATAAATGATTCAATATCACTAGAGTTTTCATTCTTTGTATTTGGATTAATTAAAATTTCATAACATCATACTCCAATGGGTCTTACAATTTGATGACCATAAGTAGTTTTACTTGTACCATTTTCATATCGTACAAAAAATATATTTTCTTGAAGGAGAGTAAAATTGTGTTTATAATCTATTGTGATCATACACTGATTAAATGTTGTTCTTTCATGGTTCCAATCTCCTTCTTATACAGATCAGAATTCTAGCAATTATTACTCCATGAGTTCTCAAAACAAGCAGGTTCTCCATCTTTGTGTACAACCAAAACCAATTATGGAAATCATAACCATTTGGATTCAAGGAGAAGCTCATGTACTTAATTCTAGGTTGATCTACCTTTGAGAAAGGAAGAATCCACTTTATACTTGTTATTTAGGCCTTAATATACCATTGAAAGAGATGGGATATTTTAGGGTGTTTACTTCCATTCCAATTGCATGCATGTATAAATAAAAAATTTCTTTATATATAAATGCGTCTTTGTAGGTGCCATTCCAAACAAAACAACATCGGCACAAAGGTTGTGTAGGGAAGCATTTCCTATCATTTTGTATACCTTTAATTCGTGGGTACTATCTTCTTAGTGACTTGACTGTCATTTTGTGTTATTGTATTGCGGTGAATTCTTTTTCATAGCTGGGTGTGAATTCTTTTTCATAGTTGGGTGTGAAAAAACCCTCGGTCGAGGTTTAGTTAATACCTCGACCGAGGTATGAGCTCGGTCGAGGTCATGTAAACTCCTTTGGAGCAAAATCCCGGGAGTGAATTCAAACATTAATGACACTCTCTGAAGTCCCTAGTACAAAACGAAATGGAGCCATTTATTGAGTAGTGGGATGCAACTGCAAGCAGTGAAAGATTTTCACATATTGAAAATGGCGAACCACAAAAGATATTTGGAGAGAGTTTTATGGAGATCAAGGAAAAGTTTTTTGTGGAGAGTTCTATTTTCAATATGTGAAAAGCTTTCACTGCTTGCAGTTGCATCCCACTACTCAAAAATGGCTCCATTTTGTTTTGTACCAGGGACTTCAGGGAGTGTCATTAATGTTTGAAGGCAAAGTTTTTTGTGGAGAGTTTTATTTTCAGGTTTTCATGAGTTGTTGGAGGATTCAGCAAAGTATAATGAATATATTTTGCAGTCTTTGGTAATTTAGTGATTCCTCGACTAAATACAATTCAGTTATGTAATGATCATGTTCATTTATAAAAGGGGTTCGCGGCCTCTATTTATGATTTTTTTGACAGAGGCACCTCCGTCGAGGTATATACCTCGACCGAGGTCCATACCTCGATCGAGTTGATACCTCGGTCAAGGTATTTATTAACCCTCGGTCGAGGCTTTAATACCATGACCGAGGGTTAATAAATACCTCGGCCGAGGGCTAAACAAAACCTCGGTCGAGGGCTTGATAAAACCTCGGTCGAGGGCTTGATAAAACCTCGGTCGAGGTATTAATAGCTCGGTCGAGGGTTTATCAAGCCCTCGAACAAGGTATGTTTTTTTGTTTTTGCCCAAATGCGCTTGCCAAAAAGTGTTACCCAGGTCCGCGGATTCACTCCAGGTCTTACTAGTGCATCCTATCATTGGTTGAAGAAGCTCCTAAAAGACTTGATCTAGGTCATCCTATAGGGAAAGAAGGGTTTCCATTGAGTTAATTGGGGGATTTCTTGCAATCGAAAGGAATGGGGTGGTTTGGAGATGATCGAATCATCTCTTCAAGCCCAACCTATGCGCCAAGTGGGAAATCAAAATTGTGGAAGATAAAGAGAACTTTAAAATACCCCTATGCAACTGTACCTTTAGAGGGCCCCCATTTGTAAAAAAGTGTTGTAATACTATTTACCTCCAAATATTTTTCCGTTCACTCCAACCAAGGTTGTTATCCATGGCACATTTATATAACCCTCCAAAAACCTATGATGAGAAGCTGAGCCAATGTATCTTGATGCCATGTAAAAGACGTGGACCTCCATATAGAACCTAACAAAAGTGAGTTCTGTAATGCCTGAGTATAGTAGCGCGAACCTAAAGCGTAACCCCCAAACCCAAACATTGAACCTATTTTGTAACCCCCAAACCCTGAATGAATATGAGTAAATGAGAGATATAATAGGTATGACATAAACTCACCAATTTAGGATGCAATATGTGCCTATCTTGATAGATTGCAGCAAATTTGGTTCCTACCCAAAGGAGGCAGAGTCCACAGTTTAGAACCAAAAGGAGGAGGATTCCACAGTTCGCACAACGATGAGAGGTAGAGTTCATAGTCCATGCGATGGGGGAAACTTCGGTTCCTACCCAAAGGATGCAGAGTCCATAGTTTAGCACCAAAAGGAGGCAGAGTCCAGAGTTCACTCAACGATGAGAGGTAGAGTTAGTAGTCCACGCGATGGGAGGTAGAGTCTAGTACAATATGCTCAGTGCCGAGAGGAGGCACAACTCAACTCAATTCATAATGACAGAGTGAGGTAAGGTATGTCCGCATTTTTGTTTTTCATTTTTCATTTTTTTTTAATTAATAGGTTTCTCTTTTAATTTTATATTTTTAATATTTAAAAAAAAAATTATTACTAACACCTAATCTATATAACCATTATAACCATTGATATTTAATATTTAAAAATATTTAATATCTAATTACTAACCCTTAATCCATTAAACATTACCATCATCATCCATTGACCATTAACCCCTAAAAAAATCTAATACTTAATCCATTCAACCATTAACCCTTGAACCCATTAATCCATTTAACCATTAACCCCTAAAACATCTAATACTTCAAATATAAATTCTATGAACCTTGTCATATAATCTCTATGTCTTATAACTACTACCATCTACTACCATTTATAGAATGAATTAGAGTAACCTTTCTTTTGCATTCATTAAAAATCCATTTTTCAATTGTTGTGAATTTAAATAAGTATTCATGGAGTAATTATATAAATAATGAATACGATGATGATCAACATGATGATGATGATCATGATGATTAATGCGATGATGATCAACATAATGTTGATGACAATGACGATGATGATGATGATGATGAAAATAACCATCATCACCTTCATATTCATCATGTTGATCATCATCGTCTTCATCATCATGACCCTCATCATCATCATCATCATGAAGGTCATCAACATCATCGACATCATCATCATTGTCATCGCCATCTTCATCATCATGACCCTCATCATCATCGTGTCATCATCATCATCATCCTCATCATCATCACCATCATCTTCATCATCATGACCCTCATCATCATCATCATCATCATCATCATCATCATCATGACCCTCATCATCATCATCATCATCAACATCATCACCATCATCTTCATCATCGTGATCATGTTGATCATCATCATATTCATCATCATGATAATCATAACCATAATCACCATCATCAATGTGCTTGTCACATTGGAGCACCATGACCCAATTTTCACAAAACGTTTATCCATTTAATGTCCAATAAAACCATATTTCCTAAGTTTATCCATTTAATATGGTAAGATGGTTGTATATTTTAACATTCTTGATATTCAAATGTTACAATGTTTTTGTAATACTTTTTCCTAT
>LPNX010280165.1:12943-64547 GCA_001517045.1 Pseudotsuga menziesii
CATTGCATTGTTTCTTTCTTAAATGTCTTTGCAATCTTTCACAATTTTATCTTTCTCCCTCCTTAGCTTCAGTAGTCACCATAATGTTTCAGTCACATTCTTTCCAATATGCATTGTATCAAACAAATGAGCAATTTGTAGGTTCTCATAGTAGGAAAACCTGCTTAATTGTGTAGGATAATTTTTCATTCTTCATGGTAGCCCATTAATTCCTTCATCATCACGATGGACATCATGAATATTAATTTATAAATAAATTACATCATAAATCAAATATGGCCACTACAGTAAAAAAATCACAATAAAAAATAAAATACATAACAATTCATATACAATGATCCATACGTACCATGATGACGATTTCTATTGTATTGCATCTTCCAAAGGTGAGGTATCGTTCTCTGTGGTTTTGATGTAGTTTCTTGCTTCCCATTGAAAAAAAATAATTTGGTTGTTCTATACCTATGATTCTTAGAGAGGAAATGCCTATACTAATCAAACACCTCCTTTCTTAAGCTTTTTAAGCGACGATATTTTATCCTAGGACCACAAACTGGACATGCAAATTTACCCTTTTTCTGAAGACCTATAATATATAGATATGGAATATCTATGTCAATTATAATTATATATAAACTATATTAACTACTTCATATAATTAAATGCAATTAAAGTGGAACTTAAAAATACAAACCACAAAATTGGGTTAACCTAGGGGCATCGTGTATTGTCCATACAACCATTGCATGGAATTGAAATTTCCTTTGTCGTATTGGTCTAGATACATCATACATAGTGATGACATTCCATAACTTCAGTAGCTCATCTATAAGAGGTTCGATATATACATTCATATCTTTGACTTGGAACTTACCTGGTTGATTTGAAGTACATATAAATATATCATTATGAGAACCATTAAGATATATAAACCATGCACAAGAGTAAAATACTAAAATATACAAATGAAATTATGAAACATAATACGACAAATGAGATTTCACAACTACATTAGAAATAAAACAGTTGTAGACACAAAATACCTGGAATAATCATCGACAACATTATATGCTCCCTCTTTATTGACAACCATGGAGGAATGTTATTGTTGATACCAAAAATAGGCCACACCGCGTAAATGGATTTCATTTGTGAAAAATGGATTAACACCATATGTTACCAAATAAATCCTAAGATTACGTGTTTCTTCTTTAAAGTGAGGTTCCTCCATATATCTAAAAGAAGAACCGTCTGTAGGCATTCGAATAACATCATCTTGAATTATGTTCCTAGCATGGTAATCCATAATTTGCGCTATGTTTTTGCACCTAAACAATAGTTGCAAACGTGGAATGATGGAAATATAATGAAGAACCTTATGAGGCACCTTTTTTGTTACTTGATATGTTCGATATCTACTTATATGACATTCCATACATTCTGTTGTAAATTCATGCTTATTATAATATATAACATGGTCATCAGGGCATGCATGAATTGCTTCATAATGTATTCCAATCTCTTTCATGATGGAAGATAAATATTGATATGTGCGAGGTAAAATATTTGATGGTGGTAACAAAAAATTAGCTATCAAGCTACATCAAAAAAAATTCTAGTTAATGTAATAAATAAATAATATTAATGAAACACACTTCATCCATATGATGATCAATAATGAATTAACAATACAATTATTATAGGAATACAAATAAAATTTATCACGATCGTATATATGTGATGGATTATTTTACATATCTTAGCATCCGTGTGATTGATATGTTTGAAATACCATTCATAACCTTCAAGTTCATTATCAACAATACAATAGAGAGAATATTTGTTTTGGAGCCTTCATAAATGGGTTCATATGCCTTATCAAGGAGAGCTATATCATTTTCATTATCAAAGTCATCACTATTTTCATTGTCATCATCCATTGTAACATTAAATGAATCATGGATCAATGTATTTGTACCATCATCTTCAACTATGTTATTAGTATGATCATCTTGTTCAATATGATCATTCACTTGTTCTCCATTAAACATAGACGCTCCATGATCCTGATCTGGAACTTGTTCTGAAAGCATTTCCTTTAGACGATATGTCGTAGGGTGTATTTCCTTTATAAATACATGGAAACATAAATAGATATACATTAATATAGGAAATATTAAAATAATACATACATTTACCAAAGCAAGAATATAAAAAACTTTATAATGCTAAACCTACAAATGAACGATATTCATTCCCCCCCTCAGTGTGTCCATGTTCCCTGCAATGTTTTGTGGCTGTTGAGATCAATATTCTTCTCCTCTTAAATCCCCTTCATTGAGTACATGGACAATAACATTTTCCATCACCCCTTTGTTTCGCTGCATCCCATAGTCTAGCAAGCAATTGTTGATTGTTTTCATTTTGATAGGGAATTTTTCTCTTTGAAATTTTGTCACAAATTTCATGAATGAATACTATCGAAAATCTTAAAAAATCAAGTTCCACTCATCACAATTTTCTCAAACGGAGGTTTGTCGAAGAATAAAAAAATTCTCGCAAACTGTCTGTCGAAGAAAAAATAATTCTCGCAACCACCCATTGAAGAATAAAAAAATTCTTGAAACTATCCATCGAGGAATAAATAATTTCCGCAAACCGTCCGTCGCTTATATATCAAACATCTCAGAATGTTTAAAAATGTTTAAATTTATAATTGCACAATTGTTGAATATCCGACTATGTGAACATAGTTACCGTTGCAAAAATGCCATCAAACTATTTGAAATATGTGTTTATACTATTTCAAAAAATTTCCCAACCACGTCGAAAATATGACACCCTCTTATCGGATATCCGACGACATAATCGTCGCATTTTTGACACCCGCTTTTCAGATATCCAATGAAATAACCACTGATATGGGCATCACAAATTCGACATGCCATCGTCGTATAACCGACGACAATACCTCCGTCGAAAAACCTACGCTAACGACGTCAAAAATTTGACGACGCTAAAATAATTCAGAAGGTACAGTACTTTTCATCATTGCAATCCGACACATCCATACATTACGTCGGATGTCATCGAATTCTGTCATAGGATTTCGGGTTCAAATCCTGTTGTGAAATTCCTAGAAGAGAATAAGCCATCAACATATATCCCCCCAACGTTGGCTTAATGACCAAGTAATTTAATGTAGAATGGTTTGTAAACATATTGAAGTGACGACCTAGTAAATAATGTTAAAATTTATGGAGTGCATATACCATGGAAAGTCCTTCTCGCTCAGTAGTGGTATAATTCCTTTATGTAGTTGACAACTTCCTACTAGAAAATTCAATGGGGTGATGCAAAGAACCCTCACCTAGTTGTGCAAGTACCACACCAAGCGCTATAGATTATGCATCAAAATGTACATGAAGATATTTATGTCAATCAAGAAATACCAATATGGGAGCTAAGACCATCTTGTTCTTGAGGATATCCAAGCTCTTTGGACACTACTTGCCCTATTGTATTTTGATATCTTTCTTTAGTAAATTCCCCATAGGCACAGTTACCTCTCCATATCCCCATTTAAATTTTATGTAGTAACTAGTATGTCCTAGTGTGGTTCTTAATTGTTTAACCAACATGGGTGGGGGTAACTCGGCAATAATTGAAATATTTGTAGCTTCCATCAATATCTCATCACAATAGACAACATGACCCAACAAAATACAAAAATGAGCATAGAAAATACATTTCTTCAAATTTAAAGGAATCTGGAATTGTTTACATCATTCCAACATCATTCGAAGAATCTCAATATGATATTTAACTATCCGATAGACCATCCAATCATAAAAGAATTACCTCAATAAATTTATGGATAAATTCTTTCAAAGAAACTACTATTATTCTAGATAAATTAGCATGCACATTCTTGACTCTGAATGACATTACTCTATATTGGAAGCAACCCCATTATGTCACAAAGGTGGTCTTGTGCTGGTCTTCTTTTGCAATCCTTATTTGATGGTACGCAAAGAATCGATAAGTGAAAGAGTATACTTCTTTTCATCCTATGCTCTCCAATACTTCATCTGTGAAAGGTGTAGTAAATGGATCATGTAGGAAAGCGTCATTCAGTTTCCACAGGTTGACACAAATACATACTTCACTAGTTTTCTTGTCTTGAACAACCATTGGGTTGATCCATTTCGACTCTTCGATAGGTTCAATAATGCATGCATCTATAACTATTTTTAATTCTATATTGACCTTCTTCTTATATATGGGATTTAGTCTGTATGGCTACTACTTGACAAATTTTGCATTTGGCTGAGGAGAATCTTCATTTCACCTAAATCCCTGATGATCTCCTTCATTTCTGAAAATTTGGTTGGGAATAAATACTGGAATTCATGCAACAAGTATGTAATCTTACCTACTGTCTCATCATCCCAATAATCCCCAATATTGGTGAATTTCGGGTTCTCAAGGAAACTAATATTTATGTTCTTTATTTTGTAGGGATTCAGAAATGTCACTTGATAATCCTAATCCCTCCTCTGCTCGACTATCCTTATATTCACGGATATGTATATCACATGGATCATCATGTTCAGGTTCACCAATTATGTTATAACATTCCATCCAGCTCTGAACCATTGCATTTCCCTAAGGAAAACATGACATCGGAACATGGATGCCCTCAAAAATATTGGTTTTGATAACTTGTAGAGAAACAGCAACCGTTGGAATGTCACAAGAAAATCTAAAAGTATGTGTGAAACTAGTTTCTAACTATTCCCATTCTATAGTTCCTCATTGTAGCTCAACCAACGTATAACAATTTCTTGGTATCATGTCCAAAATGTGTATGAACATATGAACCCATTCCTATTGTGGTGACGTCCTCCATGTCACGCAACAATTTTCGATGTGGTTGACAAGATTCATCAATATAGTGTATTTCTGTTCAGTATAAGAAATGTTTTCACTCAACCTGATTTCCAACAGTTGTCGACACTAGAACCATTCTGAAATAGATTTTTTTTTAGCATCCCACCACCTATCTCATGTAGCTTTCAACGCAATATTAGGCTAATAGATGATAAGGTTCTAGTACCTTGTATTCAAAATCTATGAGAAATGAATCTAGATTAGGTAATCATGCATAACTAGGTAGATCACATACCTCAATACCTACCCATCTCAGAGATTTCATTATCCTTGCACATTTTTGCATTGATACTTCATGTAGCCGGTTCTGCCAATTCTCCAAAGATTCTCCTAATTCTAATGAACATGATGTAATACTTCACCAACTTAATTTACCATCGACTGTCAAATTGATACACTCATCCATTGTAGATGTGATATTGTAAATAATATCTAGGTATCCTTCTTAACCTTTTCTTTTTACTGACTTAACATATCTATGGCCCTCAAAAGGATCGATTGGAGCGACTAACCGCATTTCTGAATCTTGAAATGATAATATTCTCTTCTTAAAATTTATGACTGTGTGATTCTTGATAGGCGATTCAATCCCCATAATTGTTGGATACATATTTGTATCATTGACAATATCTATTACTTCAAAGTGCATGTAGGTTTGGTGTCCTTCCACTTCGACAGGAACATGTGGTAGTCGACCAATAGGTAGAACCTTCATCTAATTGGATAACCATGGCTGAATATGAGACCATACCAATCTCGAATTTCCCATGATTTTCCATGTTTTCTTTATTAGTATATTGACACCTGACACTAAATCAAGAATGATGAAATCCATAGCATAGTCACCAATATGAGCATTCATACATAGCTATCGAATTTAGTATTCTATGATTGTGATTAACATTTTTCTCTAGTCACAAACCTAATTGAGGTTCTTCGATCAAAGACGATAGCTCAACTAGAGAATATTTATCTTCTACAAGTGATAAAAAAAATCTGAATAAATATTTCAACTTGATTACCTTTTCTGTCGGATTCCTTTGAAGTGACTAGTCAAAAATTGGTGGAATATCCAGGATTAGTTCGTTATCAAACACCGAATTATCAATAGATGTTAAAGCATGATTTATGTCCATGAATTAATTTCATGCATCAAAGAAGACACATTTTTCCTTTTGGAAGTTGAACAACGCTTTCTTTTGTGCCACGGGTCAAACTCTTGGGTTTACTTATGGTGGGTCTCTGTCATCTCCAGTCATAGTGCCACCCCTTATGAAAACAACAATATGAGGTTCTTGTGGCTCAACAAAAAACTTCTGCATGATTTGATTGGAATTTGGAGACTGATTATGATTCCCTGTAATTATCGCTTGCCACTTAGCAATCAGCTGCAATAACTCTTCAATAATATGATCCAACACTTTACAATATTAGCATGTCAATGTAGGATTAGTGCGATCTCTATCTGAATGTTCCAACTATCCACAATTATGGAAAATAATTTGACCTCCCCTCAACCAAATCCTTCTCCTTCTCCTCTATCTATGAAAGTACCTCCCCCCTTGACTGATGGATTTTTGCATGAGCTCATTCAGCTTGCATGTTCTCATTATTTTCATTAAAAAAGTGTCTACTATCTTCTCCTCCAACAATTGGTATTCTCTGTAGTGATTTTCATCATGGCCCACATATCAACATAATTTACATTATAAGATAGTAGGTGTAATTAATATCTTTTGTAGATACAAATATTCCTATGAACAATGACTTCTTGTTTGGAAAACCTGACAACATGGCATCCCTTGCGAACTTAAGGGATTCAACTCTCCTCATGCAAGATAATCCAGGTAGGCTGGACATGAATAATTACGATGAACTTCAGTTTTGCACCTCGTACATGATACTTCATCATGGGTTTCTTTTCCTTTATTAATTTATTGTATTTGCAATGTTAGATTATCTATTTGTGACTAGATTTTCATCATTCTGGCACCAGTTTCTCCAACCGGTGAATCTTCCAAATTCATGGAAATATCGAGATCTTCGCTCTGGGATATGATATTCTATTCCATTAGGTGGAACACAAGTATGTGGTAAGAGCACAACAATAAGCCGTTATTTTTGTTGGACATCCAACATTTGAAAACTTACTTTGGCCATTAGGGTCTTGAACCTCTGGTTGAAATCCTAGACAAACTAAGTCAACATTTGCTTGATCTCCTTTAATTTGTGATGCATTGCGACTCGGACTTGGGATTATTGAACTCATCTACTGATACAAACTAAATCTGATCTAATGACTTTTTAGGGTTCCCATAGGAGCCACAAAAAATTTCACATACGAATTGAGGGCACGACCTCTAAATGTTTTATCATTTGGGATCTATTTATACCATCATCCTGGACTTGTCGCAGAGTCCATACATCCTCACACAAGAACCAATGTTTCTCTAGGTATTCCAACCCATTCCCATTGAATTTAGGCAATTTATGTCATTACCAGACATCATGTGTACTTGGGGTGTTGACAAATTTGAATTAAATGTTCCACTAGTAGGAACTCTCAACCACTCTATTGGTTTTTACTATTACTATGATTTGATGTACACAAACTTGATGGTAAGCCACAATATCGTGCCTGGTATGGATATAGCACCTCTTTTGTTACTTTATAGATAAGACAATATTCCTCCTCTTCATTGTAATAATCCTCGTCGAGCTATGGAACCAAATCTTAGTTCCCTCTTTCGGTCACACTACAACTCTCTCTCCCTGTCACCATTCTTCTCCTCTTCCCCGATCAGAATCTTATTCCACTCCTTAGGCATCCATCCTCTTCATTAGTCTCACTATCGGTTGGGAAAATATAATATTACTATGTCCATCATGTTCATACCTTCCTTCCGTCATGACCCATGTCCTCCACGCACAATGATTTACACATTAGATTCAATCCTTAGGATATGTTTTTAACACACAACCATTTTGATCCACAACTTTAAATATTTTAGATATCATCCTCTATGCCCTTGGAAGGACTCTCTCTTTCCTTCCCTATATGATTTGACAGTGTCAACAACAATCTCAGTACTATATCTTTCTAGAATGTTATCGACCCAGAAGTCGACAACCCTAGAGATAGGATTACTGACACTCTCCAACCTTCGGATTAGCTAAGGATTCCACTCTTTGGGTTCTTCTCCTTGAAAATTTATTCTCTAAGCTTATAATCTCTCCAACCATCCATATAGTATAATAGGAAATTCACTAAAGAAGATTCTGTGAATATCAGAGTAAACATACTATTAGCACAATTTTATTTTTACAGAAGTTGGTGTTATCACGGTATAAATTTCAATCTTTCGTCGATGATTTGGTAGCTCCAAGGTTTTGCTTATTTTATAATTCATAGAATTATTTTCAGGTTTTTCAAGTAAAAAAGGTTTAAGGGTTCTTTGGGTAAAAGAAATAGTTTTTCATAATTTGGGATAAAAATAGTCTTCAAGTTAGTTTTTGTCTTTTTAAGCCAATTTTGTGTTTTTAGGTTTTTTGGGGGCCTAAGCTTATTTTATAAAACTGAGTTTATTTTATAAAAATTTATTGGGCCAATCCCAATCTCCAAGTTTAATCTCAGCATAGAGATCCATCTCATATATCAGCTAAGAACCTACCACATCAATGCAGATGACAAGTCAAATTAACAAACAAACCAAAGCTCACTAACCAAATACCAAGTCACACAGAGGAGGAGCCCACGAGAGATATTGACATGCTTAATACATTAACATATGATGTAATCATTGGTGTATATAAACACTTGGGATATTTCTCACTTGGTGCATGTGGGATAATGTTCCATTGCAAAATATATAAAAATGCACGTTTTAAACCCCAACGCATTGCTTTTTCTTAGATTAAAACCCCAATAAGATCAAAATTTAAAAATTATTCCACTGGAGAAAGTGAGGTGAGGTTAACATTTAAAGGGAGGAGCAAATTTTCCTGTTGTCATATAGATCTAAACATGTGTCGATACAATATTAATTTTCTAAGAATATTAACAATTGAAAATCATTCCACTGGAAAAAAATGATGTGAGGTTAATGTTAAAAGGGCAGAGCGGAATCTGATTTCACTAATTGAAAAGGCGGCATTGTAGGCATACCTTAGTCAAATTGGAAGCATTTTTGGCAAGGAAACTGTGATGTGGTTGAGTTGTTTTTTGGGTCATAGAAATGTGCATGTGATTTCAACTGGTTCTCTAAATCTTGATGTTGTGTTTGGAGTTGGTGGGATTACAAAGAGATGAATGGTTGAAATATATGATCCTAATCCATCAAGAAATAAAACCCTTTCTCTTCATACCATAGCCAAATCCCTAAGTAATGAAGGTTAATGTGTCTTTGTAGATGCAAAACATGCCCTGGATCCAAAACTTGCAGAAGATATAGGTTTAAATACAAAGAATCTACTGCTCACACAACCTGATTGCGGTGAACAGAATTTGAGCCAAGTTGATAATTTCATTTGCATTGGATCTATAGATGTTATTGTGGTAGAGAGTGTAGCAAGGTTGGTTGCTAAAAATTAATTAGAAGGTGAAATGGGTGATTATCACATGGTAGTGCAGGCATGACTAATGATCCAGGCTCTGCGTAAATTGACCCCTTCTTTGTCTCGTTCCCAAACTCTTTTCATATTTATAAACCAGGTGAGGTCAAAATTGGATACCTTCGAAAGTTTTGAAGGTCCATATGAAGTTACTACTGGCGGGAATGCTATGAAATTATATGCATTAATACATCTAAATATTCAAAGAACTGCATTGTTGAAGAGAGGGGATGAAACATTCAGGAGCCAAATCTTAGGCAAATTTGCAAAGAACAAGATGGTTCCTCCATTCAAAACTGCATAATTTGAAATTGAGTTTGGCAGGGGCATTTCATATGAAGTGGAGATTTTTGATCTAGGATGTAAGCATAATGTGATTTCAAAATAAGAGAATCATTATAATATAAATGGGGAAACTCTCAATGGTAAGGAAATTCCAAACAATATCTAAGAGAGAATGGGAATATTCATTATGAATTGATGCCAACCCTCAAAGAGAATATTTTAGGGGATTTAAGCCAAGAAGATGACCTTGAGAAGGATGTGGCTGATACGTTTAGTGAAAACAATGACAAAATAATTGAAGCTGTAGTAGATGCAATGTGATATCTATGCTTCTTGACTATATTAGAAATAATGTTCAAAATGCATATCTTTCGAAGCATCCTGGACAAGTAGGAGAATCAACAAAGTATTATGGAAATAGTTCACATTCTGGTTCACATTAGAGGAAATTTCAACTCAAAATGGGCCTCCTAAGAAAAATAATAAAATAATAGTTAAAATAATAAAATAATATTTATTAATTTTGGAGGAANATAATATTTTTGTTCTTATTTTCGACATATCTCCCTGTGATTTTACGCAAATTTTGATCGGGAGAGCTCCCTGGATGCGGAATTTAATTTTGCATCTAGGGAGCTCTACCGATCGAAATTTGAGTAAAATCAGAGGTAGATATGTCGAAAATACAAAAAAAGGTAATTTTTTTTACGATACCTATGCGCAAATTTATATTAAAAAATTGTTTAAGACCTATACGGTATTTCAAATTTATAGCAATTTCATTGGCTAACACATGATGACATGGAATTTGAATTATGGTTAAAAGACCCACTTTGAGTTGAAATTTCCTCTAATGTGCATGGATGTTGATAGCATAATGTGTGTTTTTCTAAAATGGTATCCAATTGTGCAATATTAGGAGCCTCTTGTCAAAATGATACTCAGCAAAATGTTTACAGAGACATCAAATGCAGTTATTCCATGATTTTTGAGTGAAATTAGTAATTATTTGGTCGAGATTACTCACATTGTTTTCAAACTTATCATCGTGCATATATAGAAGCAAAAAGAGGGTAGTGAAGATATACTATCTAAGTGGAAGGAAGGAAGGTCGAGCGAATGTGAAGACACCATATCATGTGGCGGCCTGTAACAAGTTTTGTCGTTTGGTCTGCAATCTTGTGGATATATATTTTAGGACTATGCAGTATTACCCTTAAGCATTATGATGGCTTGAAATAAATGTTTGAAGATACATATGGGTTCATCCTCATTGTTGAAGATCCGTCTCTAAATTTAGGTGTCTTTTGATACTTCGTCACGGATATTTTTGAATTTTTCAAAGTTTTCTTCCTTCTGGTCTTCCATTCAAATATTTTGTCCATAATACCACCATTGTCAATACGCCTCAACCATCACCCATGTTTTCTTTCCTTCATATTTGTTTCCATAATATAAATGATGAAATATTATCCTTCTATTTCTAACTCTACACTTTACCTTGACCTGACTGCTATGTCCGTGAATGAACTTGTTGTTAAGGAGAAAAATTCCTATGGATTGGGGTGTACCACAACAGATAGAGAAACCATAGAAATCAATCCCTTCCCAATATTCTAGAGAAATAAAACATCTAACACTAAAGGATCTTGAATCATACCTTATTCTGGATGGTTGAAGTAGATCCCCGTTGAGCTTTTTTCGAATCCCACTTGCGTTAGCAATTCACTCTCAACAACTGTAAACAAGGAAAGAATGTTATACAATATAGTGTTAGGCCTACTCTAGCATATATAATCAATAATGCATAAGCAATTAAACACATCCATGGAGGGACGGGAAAGGCCATAAAAGTGTGATCAACCATGTGTGGTAAAATCAATTGTAACACTTGTAGGGATACATTTTTAATTTTTCCTTTTGAATGGATTTACCATAATTATTCTTTTGAGTCAAGTTATGTACAAACTTTGGATTTGGAGGGGAAATGGAAATGCAAACTTTTGTTTTGTTACTTATTTGGTCTACATCTACTTTGAGCTGGTTTTGTCTTCTTTCTAAGATATTTTATCAAGTAAAATCACAAGTATATGTGCAGGCTCGAAGATTCAAATATGCATAAATGTTAGAAAATATTGCTATCCTCTATTTTTTCAGCGTGGCTACTAAAGGTTCACATTTTGAAGGCATGAATCGGGCTGCAATGCTCTCAATAAAATTTACTTTGGTTTCTCACATGTTAATCAAGTCCATACATGGGAAATATTTGGGGGATTATGATCATCATTCAACTAATACGTTTCCAAGATTTTTCCATCACTATGAAAAGAGGAGTGACGCCTCTACAAGATGAGATTGGAGATGCAGGTTGGGAGAAGTTTCCACAAGTCAGTAGATATGGTAGTTCCAAAGAATAGTTACAAGTGGAAAACTCAAAATCATAATCATCTTCGGTAGTTATAAATTCAATATTCGAGTCCCACATTTTCAGGCATTTGTTTTTAGTTAAAGAGCATTTGGTAGAATCTTTTGGCATTCAAAACATGTTAGCAAAGAAATTCCATATTTTAGTCATTTATTACTAAAAGAGATTCTTATAAAGTAGTGATTAGTTATACATTTATCAGCATTTTAAAATTAGCTTTTATTTTTAGAAAGAGAAGTTAAGATGACTCAGGTATTCTGGGGAGGACAGGCAACTTATTTTTCTATAGATTGATATGTAAGACACAAAAAAGGGTTCGAATCTCATGGGAAGAGGAGTATTTTTCCTTGTATTTGTTGGGTATTGTTTCAGTTTTTGGTATCAATAAAGTTGCAGAGAGGAAAATTTGTAAACTTTTCAAGGCAGAGATTCTTGTGTCGTTGTTTTTCTCAGTATGTAACTTTCTTATGTGATTGTATTTCTAGTTTCCACTCCATTCTGTAATATTCTTTCAGGTTTGAGTGAGAGTATATGAATTAGAATCCATCCTTTGATTCTCTAGTTCATCAGATTCAAACATTTTCATTTTTTCTTCTAAAGTTATTACAGAATTAATCCTTGTTAGATGTTCTTTTTAATGGACTGTATTCCTTAATATACTACCATCTTGCAATGGCTAATGTCTAAGAAAATGATGTCTACCCTTCCTATGTCATTTTTCTATTTAAACCTCAATATCTTGTAGCTTAAACAAGTATCTATTCATTGACTCCATTTCCCAATGGCCTCTTCTCAAGAATTCCCTACCAAACCTTTATAAAAATCAAACATGTTCCTATCAGAAATATGACCTTCTGAGTGTTATTCTTGAATATTTTTAGTGTGAAATCCTTATGTATATTGAGAAAACCCTCTCTAAATGTATAAGGTTGGAATACACTCTAAAGTAGGTTTGTGGTTACCTTAGGGTTTCCTTGATACAACCCAAGGAAAATCTGAGTGATAACATCTCAACTCCTTTGTCGAGGATACGAAACTGAAATTCTTCCCCGGGTATGAATGAGAGAGTTTCATATTTTACTATTGATGATGAACAACTATAAGACATCAATTAGGCTATACATATTTCACCTGGTGACTCCAACCTCGAAGAATCCAAATTTCATGATTTTTGGGTGACTCCACTAGAAGCAACAACTAAGACATGATCTCAGTTGGGATGGTTATTGTATTGTTTTTTGCTTAGCAGTATATACATCAGCATCACTCTTAGAGACATGATCACTGGTCTCTCTTTGTATCTTCAAGTGTGGACCGTGAGAAAAATATTCACCACCACTCATGTTCTCCAACTTACTAAATGAAACGAAGAACCTAAGTGCATGGCTAGAATGACTAACGCTACCTTTGGAGGTTTGTCAATTTCCAACCACAAATTTGTGTTGCTAAATCTGAAAAATGCACTCAGTTCACTTGTTTCTCACTATTTTTTGGCTTCCCAAAATTGCAACAATTTTATCTTGTATGATTTTGTATTTTTTTTTCATAGTGTATCGAGGCACTTAATGGAAGGACCGTTTCCATAACTCCTTTTTTTTTTCTTTACAATCCGTGTGAGTCATAGAGTGTATGACATGATTCAGAGAGCGTATGATAATGTATGGTGGATACTGATTCTCAGGGCAATGACATGTAGACTAGAAGTAGTTGCTAGAACATGCAACAAAGGAAGTTGAGACAACTTTCGACATTTGATTTCACTCTTTTGCACGACAGTACTCTCACAACTCCCAAAAATACACAATAAAATTATATTAATATATTTGTTGTCATAAAGAATTTATCTTAGTCGTATCTTCAAATATGTATAATTTGTTTTATTTTCTGCATGTTGACAGGACTTGTTGTCTGTATGGAAGTCAGAATCCAATTATGATAATTCTTAGAACAACTAATTTAAAGACAAGGTGGAAATGTTGTTATTAATTATCTTTCTTTTTACAAAAATTATTTAAATCCTAAGGCTTGGACCCTTGTCCTAAATCATGATATTCTCTATGCATATGTATCTAGCTCCAACTATGTGTTAAAGTTATATTATTAAGGTTTTTACCCTAGTTCTATATGGTTAAGTGGTTTTAAAGGGGAAAATGTACCTAGCAAGCTCTTATCATACGATGATGAAAATAAAAGAGGCATAACCTAATTTGTAAACCACTATGCAAAGGTTAAATATATGCGACTGTGGGAGTTACAGGGGTTTTGAGGTTGCATGTCATGGATGACAGATCATGCGATTTAAATGGGGATTTAAATGAGATTTTAAGTTGTCCAAAAGTCATGGCTTGCGAGTTGACAACGCAACCAAGGATTTTAAATGAGTTTGGCAGACTTAACTAATTTTTCGTAAAAAGGAAAAATGATCATAGCCCTCTACCTGTAACTACTCACAATCTACAACATTGGATGAAATATTCTTAGGTTTTATGTCAATATTTGCAAATGTGTGTGTAGTTAAGCGGTCATGAACTTGAATTTTCATTCATAGTGTTGTTTGTTTGTTGGTTTTGTTTCTATACCTCATCGTTGGGATTCATTCTTTGGTATACATTTAATATTTCCTCTTATCATGAATGCTAGCAAGCTCCTCTAGTTAAAACAACTTACGTTGTTCTATCTGTGGTTTATCAACATGTTTGGTTGAGTTCCTTTCTATGCAGAGTATTTTAATTGTCTTTGTTTCTTGTGTGGAAGGGTTTAAGGTTCCAGTGTGCTTGCCTTTAGTTGTTGATGGAGAAAGTTTCTATGCCGGCGAGGATAACAAGATTTTTAACAGGTAAAGATGATAAGTTTTTAGCATAATTTGTTTTTATGCAACAAAAATAGAAAAGAGGATGAAATCCTGTGGTTATATTTTTTTACAAGGCAGAGTAATGGAGACCTAGTAAGAGAAGAACCCTCAGTAGTTTGAGCGTTCCTCTACAAGGTAAAGTCTCTAAGAAAATTGTGTTTGTAGTTTACTAGTTATGGTTACAACCTTTAACTAAAAAATTTTCATGGTAGGTGAGGAAGAATAGGACCAAAAAATATGGTTACTCTTTCGGTTGGAAAAGTGAAAGGATGGCTCTGGTGTTGTAATTATGGCCAAAACTATCATTAAAGGTAAGCGTTACTTTTACTACTCAGAGTTTAGGGTTTATATGGATTTCACTCATTTATAGTTGAATGATTCTATTTGTGAAGATGTGTGTTGGGTTCGTTGTTTACACACACATACAACCTTTAAGCTATTATTTTGGAATTGATTGATAGCAAAAGGGTCGTGGTTAAGAAACAAACAGGGTCCATTTACTTCTATGCAATCCATTTCTCTTCTTTGAGACTAAGACCCATTTTGACCTAGACTCATTAATCTAATTTTTCATATTTAGACAACCTTTAAAATCCTTTTGTGCATGTATAAATCCCAGTGTGGATCCTTCATTAATGGTGAATATATTCTGCAGAAAACAAGGTATGATTTACATTTCAATTTAAAAGTCGGTTGGAAGAGATCCATGCTTTCCTATCTCAGATTTTGGGAAAGAAAGGAGCTTCTCAACCCCCATGCATTAAGATAATATAGAAGGAACTATTTGTATTATTGGATCTAGTAATTTGTTTTGCAACCTTGATAACCTTCATGACTTATATAAAGAGAAACTATAGGGTTTTAAGTTAAAGTTAAAATATTGGCACTCAAACCCACTTGATTTTGATTATAATATAGTGTGTATTGGATTCGTTTTGAAGAAGCATTTATAGTTCAAAGATAATTTGTTTAGACATGCCACACTTTAGTCCAGGAAGCCCCAAGAAGGTCACAATTGACTTTAATAAGACCCAAACACTCAAACAATGCAGTAAAGATCTTAGTCCACTTAGACAGGTTTATGGTTTCTTCTCGCAGCCCCAAACAACTCACATCCTTATCTAGCAATTTTAGATAGGTCACACTTTAGTCCAGGCAACCTGAAGAAGGTCACGATTGACTTCAATCAAGACCAAGCACTCAAACATTGCAACAAAAATATTAGTCTACTCAAAAAAGGTTATGGTTTCTTCTAGTAGCCCCAAACATCTTAGAGCCTGCTCAAGAAAGTTTAGACAAGGCACACTTTAGTCTAGGAATCCCCAGGAAGGTCATGGTTATCTTCAAGGATACCCAAACAATAAAAAAATATAATAAATATATGAGTCCACTTAAACAAGGTTATGGTTTCTTCTAGCAGCCCCAAACAACTCACAACCTACTCAAGAAAGTTTAGATAGGTCACACTTTAGTACAGGAATCCCCAAGAAGGTCATGGTTGACTTTAGGTAGACCCAAACACTAAAACAGTGAAATAGAGATCTTAGTCCACTCAAAAAGGGTTATGGTTTCTTCTAGCATCCCAAAGCAACTCATAGCCTGCTCAAGCAAGTTTAGACATGCCACACTTTAGTCTAGGCATCCCTAAGAAGGTCATGGTTGACTTCAATAGACCTAAATAATCAAAGAGTATGACATAAATCTTAGTCCACTCAAATAGGATTATGGTTTCTTCTAGCAGCCCCAAAAAACTCACATCCTACTCAAACAAGTTTAGACAAGTCACACTTTAGTCCAGACAGCCCCAAGAAGGTCGATGTTGACTTCAAGTAGACGCAAACACTAAAACAGTGTAATAGAGATATTATTCCAATCAAACAGGATTATGGTTTCTGCTAGCAGCACCAAACAACTTACAGACTACTCAACCAAGTTTATATAGGTCACATTATAGTCCAGGAAGCCCCAACAAGGTCATGATTTACTTCAAGTAGAACCAAACACTAAAACAGTGCAATAGATGTCTTAGTCCACTGAAACATGGTCATGGTTTTTTCTGGCAACCCCAAACAACTCACATCTTACATAAGCAAGTTTAGACAGGTCACACTTTAGTTTAGGAAGCCCAAAGAAGGTCAGAGTTGACTTCAAGTAGACCAAACCACTCAAACAATGCAACAGAGATCTTAGTCCACTCTATTATGGTTATGGTTTGTTCTAGAACCCCCAAACAACTCACATCATACTCAAAAAATATTAGATAGGTGATACTTTAGTCCAGGAAGCCCCAAGAAGGTCACATTTGACTTCAAGCAGACTCAAACATTGAAATAGTGCATTAGAGATCTTAATCCACTCAAACATGGTTATGGTTTCTTTTAGCAGACCCAAACAACTCACATCCTGCTCAAGAAATCCAAGGTATTTGTATGGGATACAAACTGAACTCTAGTTTATGTGTGGAATGTCATCATCACCTGATATTTTATGAACTGTTGTTTCTGGGTCTGTTGCTTCAGTAATTTGGGTTTCCTTATGGTTCACTTCAAGCAGACCCAAACACTCAAATAGTGCAACATATATCTTAGTCCACTCAAATAGGGCTATAGTTTCTTCTAGCATCCCCAAACAACTCACAACTTGCTCAAGCAAGTTCATGTAAGTCACGGTTTAGTCCATCCATCCCCAACAAGGACATGGTTCAATTCAAGAAGCACCGAGAATGTCACATATTAGCTTAGGAGGTCACAATTCACACTTTTTAGCCCTCAAAGAGGTCATACCTATCCTAATAGTCCAACAGGATGTCACGGATCAGGTCCAGGAATAGCACACGGGTCATGGCCCAACCCAAAAGGAAGCACACGCGCACGGGGCGTTCACTATAGAGGCCATATCATATTGTGGGTTTGAATACTCTTAAAAACCTTATAAATATATTTCCTCGTATTAAGGGGTCAAGGGGGGTTTTTAATTTGACATAGTAACATAAATATTGGGGGCTATTTTGTTTGAGTGGGATGAGAAATAACATTCAAATAATGGGATGGATTCATAGATATCTATAGATTCTTCTTCATATATTTGAATGTCGCCAATAGATACCTGTTGTAATGACTCTCAAACTCTAAACCAACAAACTCATCAAAAAGCACATGCATTGAAATTTTCAATTTTGAACAATCTTCNAGGAAATGAAGAGCATCGGGTCTAATTTTGAATTAATTTTTACTTGTATAGATAGAGAAATTGGATTCATTTGTGGGAGAATTTTTGTTCACTAAACTTGGAATACTTTAAGGATAAGAAGGTATCTACACATAATTTATCCAAACAATAAGAGTGTTATTTTACCATATTTTACTATACATGTATTAAAAATAGCATACAAATAGCTTAAAAAAAGAATAGAAAAATTATACTTAACTAAAAATCGATTGCAAATGAGTTAAATTTCAATTAGTTTGAACTCCTTCCCCTTTTCAAATAACAAACATTCTTGAATCATCCTGAAACATAATGAATTTTCCGTATTCCTTGATACAATTGGAAAAAGTTGTACAATGTCATCTCTAGGCTCTTCTTTCTTGAGTCATGCATCCTCCTTTGTGCAATGAGAAAATCCAATCCAACATTAAAACTAGATATAACCCAAGAAAAGGGAACCAAATGTTGTTAATTCCCTTGATTGCAAGAATAAACGTAAAGGAAGTGGAGGCAATTCATTGCATCTTGTGAATGACCCAAATCCAAGATATGCACATGATTATGATGGTGTTATTGGAAAGTAAGAGGATATTTTATATGTTCATTTAGATTCAAACATCAATGATGTTTGTTTTGATAGGAAGGTAGGGAAGTCCATCAATTAAAGGGTTTCAAATTTGAATTTTTATGGAGTTTAGTTTATTAAGATTATAGAAAACATGAGCTCTCTATGGCTATACTTGTATTTACATGATATAAAATTGGTAGATTGGCAAGGTGTGGTGTGAAACATCTGCAATTCTTATATTTTCTAAGCACTACATTGACTACTGGACTATCAGTACTTTGCATTATTTGTTACATTGATCTATTGACTGGGTTTCTTTTTATGAATTTTTCCTTCCCCATTACTATTTGATTTGTTCTTCCACCATCCAACACTAAAAATTGATCAATCACCCTCTATAATCCTAGTGGGATCATTATTAGCATTATACTATTATTTTATTTAGCTTACTATTTTCTTATACTAATATAGTTAGGGCTCGTGTTTGTTACCACTTGGTAATATGATATAAATGGGGTGTTAAAAATGGGTTAATAAAAATGTATACCTACAATATATGGTGAAACTAGGGGTTTTCTTAATTGGAAAGGTATATTGGGACGGGGGCTCAAAAATACAATTTTAGTAGGAATTTTCCAATATTTAAAGAAAATAGGAATATTCTTTAAAATCCTACAAACGGTCAATCTAGGTAATAAGTTCACTGAGTGAACCCCCCATGCACACAGGTCACTGCTTATTCTAGGCAGCCTTAATAGGTTAAGGCTTAGTCCAAGAGCATCACACATGTCACATCTAGGATCTACATAAACCTAGTAGGAAAATGAAGGGTCACATCCCACTTCAAATAGCATCAAAAACCAAGACAAGAAAGAAGCAGCCCTATCAAGTTGAGGAATAGGTGGAGGAGATCAAGAACAACAACCAAAAATCTATACATCAAGCAAAACTCTATATTCCATATGTTTTCCATACCAAAACCGAAATTTTTATCATCCCCGTATAAGGAAGGTCCAATTGTAATATTTCATAAACCGCTAGGTAGTAAAAAATTTGAAAACTTCCAATAAAAACAACTTTTTAATATGTTAATATAAAAATGCATTGCTAGAGATATGGACATAAAAAATACATTGTTTCAATCTCAATACTGCAACTATGTTCTCTAAAGAAATGAGAAGAAATACATTGCAAATAATATGGTCGATTCTGAAGTTGATTCCATGCAAATAGTATTCTAAGTCACATGCCCTTACAATAAAAAATTCTGAAGACTACGTAAAGTAAGTTTAAATGGTATGAAGCCTATGTAAATAAAACAATGTGTTTGTAACTGATTCATAAAATGAGATAATCTATATCGATGATTTTCCCAAAAACTTCTTCGGCTATCGAATGAAACTCATTTTGTCTCCTTCAAACATTCACATCCATCAATTTTATCTTCATAGGAAAAGAGGGTGTTACTTGTCACATGAATAGCATTCGCATTGGCATCTTCACGACTAAGTGGCACTCCATGGATCATAGATTGCGGCTGAATTTGTCCATTTCCGACAATAACACCATCATATGGATCTATGATGTTAACTTTATCACCTACCTAGAATACTTTAGGCTTTGGTAAAGTTAATGGGTACTGTCAAAAACAAAGAAAAAAGTACATAAGTATAAGAAAAAAACTACAGATAAATTCCAAAAACATGCATAATTATTGATATAACAAACTTCAATGCACTAACTGAGTCAATATTTGAAATACGTCCAACAAGAGTTACCATTGATCGAAACTAATGAGGCACATCAATGTTGGGGGATTTTTTTCTTTCTGATACTGCAATTTTTCCTTCAATTATATTTTTCATATCATTACATCATGCACTAATCAAATATAACATTATAAGGACAAAATAATATAGTATAAAAATAGTACATATAACAATAAAACACTAAAAATCATACCTAAACAATTTAATCATATTATGAAATCGAGTGAATAAATGTTTGTGTAGGAATGATAATTATCTTACCTCATCTAAATCACTATGGAATTCGTTATTTTTCCATGAAGAAACAATAGGTTGAATGGAGGAGGTTGTGGTTGACACTGTCTTTGCCAACCCATTTATGCATTACATTGCATGTTTATAATGATCACTATTGTATTGAACAATATACGTGGTTTGGTTATTCTCAACTTCATTAAATGGCATTGATCTTACTATTTCATTTTTTGACATATGCTCATGTTTAGAACTATCTGTATCTGCCATTATTTGATGGTCAACCATTTCACTCACATCCAATTCTGATCTATTATCTCCATGAACCTACAAATCATTATGAACACATAATTAGTTGGACATATATACGAATAAAAATGCAATATAACACAATGTATTTGAAAATATACTTACAAAAATTCCATACACAATGTATTCAACAAAAATTCCATATACTTACAAACATGTTTTGATTGCCTCACCACCCACCACAATCAAAATAAATTGATCCTTCACACTATCTCTTACTTTCCTCCCTTTTGCACTCTTTTGAAAATACTCTTCAGCATGCATAGTTTCCTTCAAATCTTCCCACTGTCTGGGAGTCAAGTAGTTGTCCCTATTTTTCCATCCAAGAATAGTTTTATGCATTTATTCCTAAAATTATTAATCAATTTTCTCATCCTATTCTTGTAATATTTGGTGGAAATCCTTCCACCGATAGTCTCAAATATATTTTCCATTTTCTGAATGACTTGATCCACATTTCTTTCATCTTGATCTGAAAAATTGGCTTTGGTGACATCTAAGTGGGATATTACTCTGTTTCCCAACTTTGAGGGCCACCTTGAAGCATTCGGTCCAACAAGTTCACCATATTGTACCTCAACCAAATAAGCCTTCTTCCCTTCTGATTTCCTTTCTTTGGCTTCTCTTTCTATGGACCTATACATGCTTTGACTAAATCTTCATATTTTTATGAGAGTTGATATATCTTTAGACGAGTCAAGATTGGGTGATGGAGAATGAACAATCATATTTGTGAACACAATAGGTCTTTTTTCTTTGGGATCTGATATCCTAATTGGTTCAATCTAATAAAAATTGGGTGATGCTGAATGAACAGTCATATTTGTGGACACAATAGGTGTTTTTTCCTTGGCGGCTGAAGGCCTAATTGGTTTAGTCAAATCAAGATTGGGTGATGTCGAATGAGAAATCATTTTTGTGGAAACAACAAGTGTTTTTTCTTTGGAAACTAAAGGCATAATTAGTTAGTTAATGGACACATTAGGTGTGGGACTAGATCTCTCACCAATTTCCACAAATGTGCCTTCAAATATTTGTTTTGATTTTAAATAAAGGTCTCACAAACCTAATTCTGATCCAGAATATACCAATTCTTCATCAATAGCAGCTTGGACATGATCATCATCATGTGATATATCAAGAAGATGATCATTAGTGTTGTTAGCGTCTTCTTCATGTACCGATCCACCAAGGTGTAGGCTTCTGCGAGCTAGCAACAAAGTTCCTTTGATTTCCTTTTGTATTTTATCATTTTGTGTAGAATCGACCTTTTCCCTATAAAATAGAAAATATTATTAAATTAGAATCGAAAGCATAGATGGCCTACATCATCAAATAGAGTATATAAAAATATCATAATATATGCATAGAAGTTAAAAAATACGAGGAAGAACTACTTATTGATTTTCCCAACCATGAGATGGCAACACTGTGCCTTTGCCTTCCTTTTGGTTCTACTTTTTTCTCTCTTAAAGCCAACTTTTCCCTATAAAACAAGAAAACTTATCATATGAGAATCAAAAGCATACATAGGTTACGTCATGAAATATATTATAAAACAATTTAATGAAAAATGCACAGAAGTGTAAAGGCATAGTGAATAAGTACTTACTTATCTCCAAAACCAAGAGATGACATGTTAGAATAATCAACCCATAGTTACCTACCTTAGACATTAATTAAATCATTTTTGTCTTATTACTTAGTTTCCTAGATTCCACTCTATGCTAGTTTCCTTCTACACCTCCTAGAAGTAAACACATGCTAAAATTGAGTCATGGAGCACTTGGGAAACATCCTGGAAACCCATTTTATCATGTCTTCTTTATTCCAGATCCTCCAAAGTGCATATCTATTTTTTCTGAAAAGTTGTCTGTTTTATTGATATTTAAGGGAAAAGGAAAAGCTAGACTACGTGTAGTTGACTTGGTTTTTGCCCACATCATCCTTCCTCCTTTTATCCTAATAAAATCATGTATGAGTTGTCTTTCCATCCCTCATTATATTTCCTACTTGACTTAGCCAATTCGTGAGCATCTTGGTGGATTTGGAAACTACTTTATGCACCTATGGGAGATTTGACTAGATTTAGTAAGCCTGCTTTTTGACCTTTTCGAATGGCATCCTTATGCATTAGAATATATCATGTAATTATATATTGTAGTATTACTTCATAAGGTTGGATATTGTACACTTACTCAATACATATTAGTGTTCTACTCCAATTTCAGTCTCATTTGGTGTTAATTTGCAAGTTTGATTAGCAATTTTGTGAGTGTAATTGTTTTATCTCTTGGGTTCAATTTCCACATGGTATAAGAGCCTTTGTAGATCAATTTCTCTCCTTCCATATTTCTATTGCAGGCTTGACATATTGACTGGGAGCATATTCTACTGACTGAAGGGCACAGTTTCTGAGCTATGGACCAATCTCGGAAGATCATCTTGACTCCATTCAATTTATTTTAGTGGAAGGCTAAGATGGAGATATTGTTGAGAGAGAAATGTCTCTACAGGGTGACTATGGAAACTAAGGTAGAGCCCAATGCAGCTGCAGAGAAAATCAAATGGAACAATAGGAGGGATGAGGCCTATGGTCTTTTGTGTCTAAGCATTTCAAGAGACCTCCTCTTCCATCTTGATGGATTGACATCACCTAATGAAGTGTGGCAGAAGCTTGTAGATATTTTCGGTAAGATAGATGAGATGAGAGGACATCAAATTGAGAATGAGGTGATCTCCTTGAGTCCCAGTAGCTTTGAATCCTTACAAATTTATTTTTTCAAGTTTAAAGCCCTTGTTTTGCAGCTAAAACGGTGTGGGATTGAAAAGAAGGAAGAGAAACTAGTTTTGTCCATACTCTCTAAGCTTGGCCCTAACTATTCAGTGTTTTTTTTGACCTTCCATGCCACCAAGTTGACAGCTCGAGCTTGGAAGATGCCTAAGCTTACCAAGTTCATGGAATCCCTCACACAGGAACAAGATAAGTTAGTGATGATGGGCACCATCAAACCTTCCAAAGACCAAGATTTGGTTGCTGGAGATTCAAGGGTCGATTCAAAAATCAAGAAAAAAGCTAAAAATCCACCTGAGCAAAAGAGAGACAAGAACAAGTCTCAAGAGGATCCCCAAGGTTCCAAGAAGAACTCCCAGAAGAAGAAGAACAAAGGAGAAATGAGCAAGTGCGCATACTGCAGTAAGGGCTATCATCCTGAGAGCTCTTGTATGAAGAAGCAAATTGACATGTTGACCCAAATCCTAGAGAAGAATAACATATCCCTTCCTGATTGCTCAAAGAAGAGGGAAGGAGGATCAAATTCAGAGGACAGAGAGAGAGTACATGCCTTGGTTGCTGGCACATCAATATCACCTAGCTTCATCATAGACTCTAGATCTTCTAGACATATGGTTTTGACAAAAAGAGGCATTCTCCTCTCTTGACATGTCGAAAGGTCCACCAATAGTTTTGGGAGATGAATCTCCCACTGACGGTTTGGGGAAGGGAAGGATTGATCTTGACCATGGTAAGTTCAATAATGTGTTGTATGTTCCAGGTCTTGCCTCTAATCTCTTGTCAATGTATCATATGACTCACACTAGGTCTCCAAATAAGGTCATCTTCCCCCCTGATGATGTTGAAATCACTGAGCTTTCGAATGGTAAAGTCATAGCAAAAGGTGTTGTTGATCACACTTCGAAGGTATACATGTTTTCCCATTTTCTACCCTACTCAAACCCCTCTGCTCTTATGATTCATGCTAATGAGGCAAGCAAGCTTTGGCATGAAATATTTGGCCATCTTAACTACAAGTATTTTTCTGATTTGAGAGAAAATGATATGGTCATGGGGTTACCAAAGATCAAGTTTTATAAGGGAGTCTGTCAAGGTTATATCCTAGGAAAACACCCAGAGCACAAATATGAGAGAGCTAGTCATGAGAGAACCTCTGCACCTCTTGAGTTGATCCACAGTGAAATAATACACTGTATAGGCAGTTGATTGGGTGTTTGCTTTATGTTACACACACTCAACCTAATCTATCTTATGCAGTTAGTGTGGCTTCAAGATACATGGATCAGCCTCATGAGATCCACTGGAGAGCAGCCAAAAGGATCCTAAACTTTGTTCAAGGAACAAGAACACATGGGATCTTCTACAAAGCAAAATCTGATCTTGATTTGATTGGGTTTACTGACATTGATTGGGTAGGTGAAAACACAGATCAAAAGTTGACTTCAGGATATCTGTTCATTCTTGTAGAAGGACTAATCAGTTGTTCAAGAAAGAAGCAAAGTGCCATAGCACTCTCATCTACAGAAGCAGAGTATGGAGGAGTTGTAAATGTAGCAACTCAATGTTTGTGGTTGCAGGGAATACTTGGAGAATGTGGCTTCGAATCAGAGTTTTAAACTATTATATACTGTGATAATCAGAGCACCATTCAAATCTGCAATGATCTAGTTCAGAGATAGTGAACCAAGAACATTGAGATCCATATGCACTACATCAGACAACTTGTGCATGATGGTACCATTCATCTACTCTTCTGTGCATCTTCAGAACAAGTAGCTGACGTCTTCACCAAAGTTTTTTGTGAGAAGACATTCAACAATATCAAATCACTGTTGAGGATTTTTTATCATGCTGTGAAGCATGATTGATGACAGGATTTCCAAATTTTGTTTTCCTATCCATGTTTAAGGGAGGATTTTCCCATTGGGCTTTTTCCTATTTCCTTGGTTGTATGGACAAGCAGTATGCAAAGGGTGACTAAGACTTGTTGCTAGGCCCTATAATTTTATGATATTTACTCATAAAGTCAGGCTTAAGGGGCGATGTTAGAATAATCAACCCATAGTTACCTACCTTAGACATTAATTAAATCATTTTTGTCTTATTACCTAGTTTCCTAGATTCGACTATATTCTAGTTGCCCTCTAAATGTCCTAGAAGTCAAAACATGCTAAAAATGAGTCATGGAGCACTTGGGGAACATCCTGGAAACCCATTTTAGCATTTTTTCTTTATTCCAGATCCTCCAAAGCACATATCTGCTTTTTCTGAAAAGATGCATGTTTTATTGAGCTTTAAGGCAAAAGGAAAAGCTAGACTAGGTGTGGTTGACTTGTTTTTGGCACACATCATTCTCCCTCATTTTCTCTTAATAAAAGCATGTATGATTTTTCTTTCCATCCCTCGTTATCTTGCCAATTCCTAAGCATCTTGGTGGATTTGGAAATTGCTTTATGCACCTATGGGGGATTTGACTAGATTTAGTAAGCCTGCTTTTTGACCTTTTCGAATGGAATCATTATGCATTCAAATCTCTCATGTAATTATATATTGCAGCAGCCTATTACTTCATAAGGTTTTCTATTGTACACTTACTCAATACAGATTAGTGTTATGCTCAAATTTCAGTCTCCTTTGGTGTTAATTTTGCATGTTTTATTAGCAATTTTGTGAGTGTAATTGTTCTATCTCTTGGGTTCAATTTCCACATGACAAATATTCTTCATTTTTTGTGTTCTGTTCTTTACGAACAAGCCCATATTCTACAACATTTTCACCATTGTTTTGTCCACTTTCACATTTTGAGCACCTTGGTATTCATTTATTTTATGACCAACATTTCTCATAAAAACATCATTAGTACATGGGAAAACAAAAGGTTGACATCACAATGTAATACATGGACCACTATTTAGACTACCAACTAGTCTTGAATTGGTGATGGTTTGTGAACATGTCAACTTTAATGCAATTTGGTAAGGAAACTAAATCTTGATTGCTAACTCCTTACCATGACCATAATGATGGAATACAATCAAAGAATAATTATTTCATTGATTGTTTACATTGAAACTCAAAAAAATCCATTCATAGCATTCCTCAAACAAATTTGATATTAAAGAATGAAAGGCATTCATATTTGATACGTTGCATAGTACCAAAAACAAATATTTGGCTAATCCCATTGCCAAAACTATAAAATCCATACAAATATTAGTACATAGTTTAGTACAACCATTGTCTAATCCCCTTTCTAATAACAATAAAATCCAATTTACATAGTGAAATTTTATTCCAAAAATTTAAGGTGGCAAATCATCATCGTCATGATTTTCATTGCCATCAATATCACAATCCTTTTCACTCGTGTATGCATCTACTTCATTTTGTCCATCGTGCTCATACAACAAATTTTCCTGGCCATGCATTACATTCTCTATCTCAGTATATTCATTGGGAATGAAAGCTTCTTCTTCAAATACATCAATATTTCCATTAGTTCTCTTATTTTAGGCATGCCATTGCATAAGCTCAGCAATCTCTCGAAAACTATACATTTGAAGTAGTTGTGGTATTACTGGAAAGTGGAGAAGAACCTTTCTAGGCGTTGAATTTGATTTCAACCCCAGGATTCCCTATGGGGACATGTTGTGGGTACATAGGAGCATGCCCAAAATTTTACAGCAACTGTACCCAAAATTTTACACTAATTTTACATTAATACATAGGAATGTGCCCAAAATTTTGCACTAATCCTAAAATAACAAAGTCAATAGGAGTGCACACATAATAGGGAAGGGATATGAAGTATTTCTAATGAGAGGGGATAGGAAAATATAATGTAACTAGGACACTAAAACTAATTATGTATTTGACCTAGCTTCATTGGAAATATGTTTGTGTGACAATGCTAAGTCCATCTTCACTTCCTACTGGAAATACACACAACAGCAATCGTGTTTATATTCATCAGCAAGCTCTCATCCACATTTTCCCCAAGAATATTATTTTGAGTAAAAGATGACTGGAATGTTAAGAAACGGGCTACTCATACTTGATCAAAATTTTGTCATCCATTAGGCTTGAACACAAGTTGTTTTGACCCACAAAATTCAAGCATATACATGTAATTCTGAATCTAGAGAAAAACACCCTTTAACACATATGGGAACTGGTTTTAAATCTACTAGAAATACATCCATATCTGAAAATACCCATTTATGGGCATGTCTTACCATCTAGTAACCTTGTGGTTGATTATGGGCATGCCTTACCAACCAAATTTTACACTAATTGTGCCCAAAAGTTTACACTAATACATAGGAATGTGCCCAAAACTTTACACTAATCCTCAAATAAAAAAAGTCAATAGGAGTGAATTGATCATAAGTAAGGGATATGAATTCTTTCTCGTGACAGGGGATAGGAAAATATAGTTTAACTAGGACAATAAAACTAATTGTGTATTTGACCTAGCTTCGCTGGAAATATGCTCGTGTGACAATGCTAAGTCCATATTTACGAAGATTTACTTTGAGTGGGAATTAATGAAGACCAAAAAAATACATGGAGGACCATCTAACCCTAGTATTGGTCCATGAGACCTTCAAGAGAAGGACCAAGTGGCACAAGTAAAAATACCAAGAAGACCTTTGCACCACAAAAAGATTAAAGTCAAAGGGTCAAAGATGAAAAAGAAGTAAACACTAATGTTAACTCATAAATATGTGGAACCAATTCAAATGTTTGATAGCCTATAATAAAGGAGAATTGCAAATAATTTTTAGATACAACTTCATCACTTGACTGCTCTTTTTTGGACTGGGGAAAATTCATGACTAAGATTATCTTCATCTTCGCTATGGAAGGAAATTTGTGACTAAGTTCTTTGTTTTGTTTTTCCACTTTCCCTAGTGTGGCATCCTAGCTTGCTAGGATTTCTCCATCCATAGATTACTGTCTACGGTGGTTTTCACAGGATACTAAAATAGACTTCCATACCCTTGCTAGTATTCACGAGAAACAACAACCATTACTCCCATCTTCATTGGTGATCATAGTAAGAAGCATAAATCTTCTCTCTTCTTCATCGGTGTTCATAGGAACCAACAAAAAGGATACCATACCCTTGTTGGTATCCATGGGCACCACCAGAAGGTTGACATACCTTCATCGGTATTCCAGGGAAGCAACAAAAGGCTTCCCTAACCCTCGTTGCTGGTCTCCATTAACAACAACAACATACAACAGGTCACAGGTAGCATCCAACAGGTCACGGGTGACACTCAATAGATCTTGAGCAGCATGTTGATGATCTCTGGAAGCAGGTGATGGTCTCAGGAAGCAAGTTGATGGTCTCAGGTAGAAGGTTGATGGTCGTGGGGAACATCAATATGGCCACTACATGAGGTTAGGGTTTGTAGAAGAAGGCTGCTGCAGGACTTGACATTACCTTACCCTCCACATGGAAACATCATCAGCTAGCATGCTAGTACTTCCTTGACTTCTGAAATGTTTTGTACATTCATCTCAAAATTATGAGATCATTTTTTTTCTTTCATGTACAAAATTAGTCTTCTCATTTAGAGGATGGATTAATAATTCTTTAGGGGAAGCCCTTATCATAAAGGTACTGGAAAAACCCTACTTAGGAAGGAATGTTGCAAATGTCAGAAAGGAACTAGAAAAACCCTACATGGGAAGGAACGTTGTAGCTATCAGAAAGGAACTGGAAAAACCTTACTTAGCTATGTTAACAAAAAAAAGAAATGGGAAACAAAATGAGAATGAGAAAGGCATGAGAAATGAAGTTGTCAAGTTTCACATATAAGAAACAAGGAGAGAGAAAAACAAAAATAGAAAATGAGGAGAAAAGACAATAATCTCATGTAAATTAATATAGGATCTATAGAATAATTTATTGTTGAGTAAAAGATTATAAATGCACAACATAGAGTGAGGTTGAACCTTTAGGTTATATCATATGTATTAAATTACTCTACATATTTATCAGCTAGATCACTTAAACCTCAATCACCTAACATGGTGGATCATAAGAGCATTCATCAATCCCAAATCCAATGTGGGAAATTATGTCCTCCAATTTCATTACACATTTCAAAGTTCAAATAGGTGAAGGGGCATATACCTCATGCACAACATTTCTCATATAATTTACACAATGAGTTCTTATGCATGAACTATCTTGGGCATGTATCTTATTCCTAAGACATTCAAACATATACTAAGCTACACAATTTTTTTAATAATTCTTGTTCTTCAAGAGACAAGGAAATCACATAATAAGAATTAAGGTTAACTCATATAAGAGGGAGCATTCTCAGTTTATACAATAGTAAATTTATCCTAAATACTTGATGAAATGGAGGCAGCTACCAATGGAAGAAGCATTGCAAATTTTTTTACTTCCAAATAAATCCACAAGATAGATTCACTAGACATTGATCTATTTGCTTTGTCACTTGACATTTTCGTTTGACTATGATGATTTCCTTTGAACTTAGATGTATAAATGACTCCAATTTCATCATTTGACAACGATGATTTCATTTAAACTCAGATGTATAAATGACTCCAATTTCACCTCTAGTTTTCAAAGTTATAAATGTTAAGAGGCATATATCTCATCCACAACATTTTCCACAAGTTACACAAACATGACTTGTGCATCAACTATAATAGGCAAGTAGCTTATGCTTAAGTCATTAATACATATACCAAGCTATACAATTTGTACGATGAAAAAACAGAGAATTTGGCTATAATTTCCATTGAACTTAGATGTTGGCATTTAACAATTATTTCAATTGAATTCAAATGTGTAAATAATAAAATATAGATCTCTAATACAATAATGATTTTAAATGTAAAGAAAACTTTAGTAGAAATATAAAAAAAGCACGCTAACTAAAAAAAGAAGAAGAAAAGTTGGGGAGAATATCGGATGATTCTCAATGTAAAGAAAAACTTTAGTAGAAACAAAAAGAAGCATGCTAACTAGAAAAAAAATAGCAAAGCTGGGAAGAAGATCTGCTTTGTCAATTTGTAAAAGATTTCCTACTTTGTTATAACAATAGCTAGGAATGTATAACCCCAGCTAGGAACTTATAGTGAAGAGCTAAAATAATCTGGAGGTCTCATTAAATTTATGAGTAGGATTGGAAAAAGGAACACTTATTACAAACACAAGGGACAAAGACCAGGTGTCTTTTCAAAGTAGAGGAAACAAGGGGCCTAAACAAAACACCAAAAACGTTTCCAAATCCAAATTTTGTTAAGAGTATGTGATCATCTCTAGATCTCTATCTTCATGAATTCATAAAGAAGGAATGTATTAATCGATTTACTTCTCGGTAAGCTTAAATTTCACAGGAACACATGGACAATGACCTGATGAAGGGTTATAAAGAAGAAATCTTCTTGTTCACATGGACACATAGGCTATCATATTTGGTTCTATAAGGGGGAGGTGTTCAGGTACCGAAGGAATACAAAATAATCATGAGCATGCCATTGAAGAGTGGCTCTGGCTCTACCCTCTTCCCTTGGAGAAGACTGGCTCTAGTATGTGTACTCACCCTGCTCCACCACCTCATGATCGAAATGAAGTAACATCAATTAAAACCTTTCTTGGCTTGTGGCTTATGGAAAAAGGTGAGCGGTTCAAGGCTTGGTGGGATTGATGTTGGAAGAAGTTCGGCTTGGATAATATGAATGGTGAAAGGTGTCACTCTGCTCGCTTTCATGACAGGTTTAAATTAGCAGCAAGCACGGGCTATTAATCGACTTCATTTAGTAAAAATGGAAATGTAAACAAGAAAGAGAGGTAGATTTGTATTAACCTGATAAGGAGAGGTGTATTTGTACTCCGCTGCTGTAGAATCCCTTGTCCGCCTTTTCAAGAGCCTCCAAGTTCTGTCAATCGTTGTGTTTCTCTCCATTTATATGAGTCCCTCTTATAATCTTGGAAAACCCGAAAACACACTTCCAATTGGAGTTAGTAATTAAATAACCTAACCCTCGATTTCACACCCTATCACCTCTCAAACCTAAAGAAAGCCCCTCCCCTACCGCCAAAGCCAAAATTTGGTGCCAATTAAGGGTTTTATAACCCTCATAATGAAACTCCATTGAAAATGAACAATGTGAACTAACCTCTAACCACATACTTGGCAATGGCATCAACCTACATCGCCATGGACGTTGGTGGAGCTCCGTCCTCATCATCATCGAAGGTTGAGTCATGAGGTCCTCAGTCGATATCGTTGTGGTGGAAATTATGGCTTCATTCCAACATTTTTTGTTTTTAAATGTACCATAATCCTTTGTCAATTTTCCCTTGGCCCGTGTAATGGTATTCCATGAATGACACAACAAAAAAAAATCAACGAATTATTAAACCATTAGATTAGTTTAATATATAATCATAATAAATAGAGTCATATTATAATGTTTTCAAGAAAGTATAATAATTCCTTAGATTAGTTTAATATATAATATGATATTATATAGTAATTATCATCATATTGATTAATTATTCTATATTCTATAGTCGTTAGATTATACTATAAAGTCATCACTAAATACATTAATTAGTCTATATTTATATCATGGATGTAAGTTTATGAAACAATATTATATGTTACAAGTTGTTACTACAAAAAAATATACTCACCGAAAATAACTCGTCCAAGACACAACGTCAGACCTCTAATATAGCTATTATTATGCCTTAATTTTTTATTATTTAAAATGTAATATTATAACAAGCCACTCAAAATACAATATTGTACACTATGAGGCTTGCAATGTAATATTTTATTGCAAATGTAAATTAGTTAATAATTCACATGGTGCATAATTGATGTTATAATATCACATTAATAATTAATATATTGGAATTCTTGCACCACCATTGTGTCAAATGGAGAACTTGCATGTCACTATTCGAGTATAGATTTTGTGCCATGTTATGGTGGTTTTCACTATGACGTCGAACCATTTTCATATTATATTGATATTCATGGCTTCACTACAAATATTCCTAATATTTCTTCGACGCTGGCTAGTCACAAATTTTGGAGTTTCTACATAATTAGAAAAATGAAGTGGATATTATGTGAATCCATCTACAATGTTACAATTTACTAGATTTTAACACCGTAGATGGAAAATGGGTCTCTGAATCCATCTGCAGTGTTAAAATTTAGTAAATTGTACAAATTTATTGTCAAAATTGTAATTTTCCATTGTTGAAGTGGCACAACTAAAAATGACCAAATAAATGATCAATCGTTATGCAGTCATTTTTAGTTTGAATCTTATCCCGTGACCAAATCGATCATTTATCTTGGTCCTTTTTAATTAGCTCAGTTAAAATTTCTCAATTTTAGTCATTTATCCCTTGAAAAAACCATGGTGACCAAATATTTTGGTCACCTCGTCACTTATTGCTCATTTTTTACTGGTGTACTCATTTGGTTGGAAAGGTTGAAGGTTGTCTCTGTTCTTGCAATTATGGCCAAAACTTTGCTCAAAGGTAATTGCTACTTTTACTACTTAGGGTTTAGGGTTTATATCCCTTTCCCTTATTTACAGTTGAATGCTTCTATTTGCAGAGATACATGTGGGATTCGTTGTTTGCACACACGAACAACCTTTAAGTTGTTAGGTTGGAATCGGTTGGTAGCAAAAGGGTTGTGCTTAAGAAACAAACAGGGTTCACTTCAGCCTATGCAATCCATTGCTTTGTTCCGAGGTAAGACACATTTTGACCTAAACTCTTCAATCTAATTTTTTATGTTTATACAATCTCCGAAACAAATCTAAAGTTTATAGACCTTGCGTGCATGTACAAATCCAGGTGTGGCTCGTTTATTAATGGTGAATCTATTCTGCAGAAAACAAGGTATGATTTAGATTTCAATTTAAAAGCCGGTTGGCAGAGATACAATATGTTTCCAGCTCAAAGTTTGGGAGATAAAATGGATTCTCATCCTATGTATTAAGATAAGTTAGAAAGCAATATTTTTATTATTGGATCTAGTAATTTGTTTTGTGATCTTAGTAACCGTCGCGACTTATATAAAGAAAAATTATAGTGTTTTAAGTTAAAGTTAAACGATTGGCACTCAGGCCTACTCGATTTTGATTATAAATTTTGCTAAAATTTGCAATTGAATAATTTGTAAATCTTGAAATCCTTCGAATACTTGAGATTTCAATTTTAAAAACACAAAACCGTCATTTAAATAGTTTGATCTTAACTGGTGTCCGACATATACGGGCTAAAGGTTTTCATGAATAACTGAGAAAATGCAATTTGGTAATGTTTTTTTTATTTTTTATAATATTCCTCACTTTCTTTTTCCAAATGTAATTATCACTTAGGCATATCAAAATTTTGTATAGACTGGAGGCAAATAATACATTCGAGTTGATGATATAAGATAGGTACAATGTGAGCAATGTTGCCATCTTGGAGGAAGGATGTCATAACAATTATGATGACTCTGAGTGTTCTCTATGTAAATGCCATGCTCTTAACAATAGTTTGAATAACATTTGAGTCATGGCAAAGGCTTTATACATCGCCATACAAAGTTAAATTCTAGTTATGTTCACATAGAAATCTTATGTTGCCATACAAATAATATGTAGAACGTTTAATTCATTCATTGGTTGGTAGTTGCCAATAGTTTATACATTGAGAATTATGGATAGGCCCGATTCATGTGCATTATGGTATATTAATTGTTTATTAAATATTTATAAGTTTCGTTTTTCTATATAATTTCAAAATTCCACATAATTTATAAAATAAAAGTACTTATCGCTTAATATAATCACTGACTAATGATTGCATACCATTTTTTATTATTATTTTAAAAAATCTTTATCTTATTTTATGAAAATAAAGGACAATAAAATATTTATTAAATTTACTATGATAGCATAAATGTAGTGTCTTCCTCAAGACTCTATCCAATAGGAAAATCACATTAGTGAGGGTCAAGGACACATTCTTTCATTATGTAAACATTTTATCAGTTTCAAGGCATCAACATTTTATCGATGTTCTACCATCATAAATGCATTCCCTAAGAATACACCAATATTTTATGGATATAGGACTTAATGTAAAAATGATGTATACACCTATCCATACCTATTGTACCATGCCTTACTAAAAGGGGCATGTTATGATTTATATATCTATACCTATTGTGCCATGCCTAACTAAAAGGGACACAAATATTTTATTAGCTGCATATGGTATCAAAACCTTTGGAAGTTTCTAGGTTTAATGGATTATTGTCCAATGTTTTCAAGCTTGAAGCCGTGCTGGTTCGTCTTAATGACTTTTTATAGGAATTATGACAAACTTAAAGAAAAACACAGACATTGTGGGAATTATGACAAACTTATGGCATTATGGGAATTATGACAAATTTATGGGAGGATGGCGCCGTAGACATTATGGGAATTATGACAAACTTAAAGAAAAACACAGACATTGTGGGAATTATGACAAACTTATGGCATTATGGGAATTATGACAAATTTATGGGAGGATGGCGCCGTAGACATTATGGGAATTATGACAAACTTAAAGAAAAACACCCATCCTCGGCATCCATCGAGCCATTGCTCGATGCCCGACATGAGCTGTAGCTCAATGGGCGTTGTCTGGGTGGGTAGCAGCACCCATTTAGCCACGACTAGATGACTAGCATAGAGGGGAGGGGCGGAAATGTTTATGATATTTTTTATTTTTTTAATGTTTCTTTTATATTTTTTGTTTTATTTTATTTTATTTTTTTAATGTTTTTTAAAGTGTAATAAAAAGAATTTTTAATAATTTTTTAATTAAATTTTGTAATTTTAATAAAAATTTCATTTTTTAATATAATTTTTGTATTTTAATAAAAAAATTATTTTAAAAAAATCAATTATTTTATGTGAATGATTATTTTTAATTATAAAAAAAATTAAAAATAGGGAGACGAATTATTTTATATGAATGATTATTTTTAATTATAAAAAAAAATAAAAATAGGGAGAGGAAAGTGATGGGCACAAAGAGGGGAGGCCTTATTTTTCAAGGCCATGGTTTGACAAAAATGTTTTAATATTAACACTAATTTTCAAAAATACATATTTGTTCGCATTCAAGTTATTTATGATTAAAGTTAACAGATATGTCTTGGTCAAGACAACTTGGGTCAAGGATAGTCGAATCAAGTAATGATGAATTAAGCTATATGTATACTGAAGCGAACGAAGCCCAGTTATCTATATGATGGATCCAGCTAAGCAACATAGACTAATAATTTTTAATATAGCTCAACTTTATATCACCCAAGACATCCTTCGTTGTGAAATAATTTCCCAACACGACTGTTGTTAAAAGAAGATGATCAACAACGCCCAGAAACATTGTTCATTGTGAAATAATTTCCCATAGCATATGTGCCATTACATAGGAACTTACATGTCAATCAGGAACTAACCCGTGATTGTTTTACACTAACCCTTCAAACTTCCCTCCACTCAATTACAGATTGTAAATTAGAATGGGTCCTCGATGATAACTTCGCTTTTCAGAGACCCCACAACACATGTTGGTTGTCACATTGTTAGACAAGATAGGTGGCAGTGGGATCACTTCCCACCCACACATGGATCAAAATTCAAGTCGTCACAGCTCGTCAAAGGGCTCCCAGGACATCTTAAAGGTAGAATTAAAAAATTGCTAGTCATTTGAAATGAATATTTTTGTTTTTGACGGTTTTAATAAAAATGCAGGATTTTGGTTAAATTTTCATTAAAAGGGATTTCATAAATATTTCACCTCAAACATTTTTTAACTCCCATGTGTTAGTTTTTCTTAAGATCTAATTAGATTATCTAGGATCTTTATCTGAAAGAATAACAAGTACAACAAAATGCATAAGATAAAAGATACACAAGACACAAAGATTTTCATCGGGAAAACCATAAAGGAGAAAACCCCACAAACTTCTTCAGAATATTAAGATGATCAAAAGTAGTAATAAGAAATTTTCAACAGCTATCTTTCTCTCCTTTTCTGTCTATCTCTCTCTCTCATGTTCTTTAGAGAGTGTGTGTGATGTATAAATGAGAGAGAGTGCCTCCCTATTTATACCCTTTCAAGTCACTGACCAAATATAAGACCCGAGCCCACATGCCATCTCACATAGGGCCCACTTCTCCTAGAGAGACCATAATTACATATTACATGACGTTACATTGGGGACTATTGCCCAAACTTACAACGAAGGTTTTACCTCAAGGTCTAGACACAATTTAGACATCTCGTAAAGGGGTAACACACATCCCCAGTGGGGGTGCAACAACATATAATGATATTATACATCAGAATATCTTCCAAAGTTACAAATACATCAACACTCCCTCTTAACTAGGAAGGTATTCTCTCTTTGCACAGTCATCAACACATCTGGTCAGGTCTTCATCACATCGTCATCATGAAGGAGTCATAGATTTTTCATCATAGTTGCTGCCATCATCTTCTTATAATTTTATCATCGTCTCATACTATCTTTCATTAGAAGTTTCTATAGTTCCAACTCTTTTTCATGTTAGATGTAGGCCTAGCCTCCATGTAGGTCTTCATCATCTCTGCGAGAAAGCCATCAAGTAGGTACATCCCTGGACTTATTATATGCCTCTTACAAAACCTGTAGGACCTCCCAGGACTGATTATATGCCACTGCAAGACCTAAAGGATCATCCTAGGATTGATTACATGCCTTGCAACACCTTTGTACCTTACTGTTACCTCATCATCTTCAGATCATTTCATCGTTACACAGAACACAACCTAGATACACATAACAAAACACTTACATCCACCGGCATGGGAGGACAAACCTACCACCATCTGAGAAAGGATTAGCATTTACATCAACAACCATGGGAGGACCAACCTATCACCATGTCGAAAAAGCTTCAGCATTTAAATCAATGACCATGGGAGGACCAACCTACAACCATGTCGAAAAATCTCTAGCACTTACATCAATGACCATGGTAGGAACAACCTACCACCATGTCAGAAAGGCTCCAGCACTTACATCAATGACCATGGGAGGACCAACCTACCACCATTTCGGAAAGGCTCCGGCACTTAAATCAACGACCATGGGAGGACCAACCTACCACCATGTCAGAAAGGCCCTAGCACTTACATCAACGACCATGGGAGGACCAACCTACCACCATGTAAAAAAGGCTTATGTGCATCTCTGTCTTCCAGACTCATCACTTCTCCTTGGAAGGAACCTCGATATGAAGTACACCAAGCTTCTCTATGAAGTATTCAAACTTCAGTCTAGCTATTTCTAGCATAGAATCACATCATGACTGATTACATCCAAGGATAACCTGCAAGATTCATTGGGACTGATTACATCTAAGGACAACCTACAGGACTGATTACATATGAGAAACCTATGAGCTTCACCATGATTTTATGCTCAAACAACCTATCTCACTGGCTATGCTAGAACTCATCACTCCCTCTTTCAAGAGATCTTGATCTGGATCACATACTAGAGCTTCACTGCTCCTCTCTGCATCATACATAAATGCAAGTCAGATCAACCAAATCAAATAGTAGCTTTCAAAAGAAACATACTACCTCACAAATAGTCGAGCAAGTTGCAACATATTTTTCCTCGGATATACTGAGCGGCATGCAGGAATGCATCCTACCAAACCAGTAGGCCATATTGGATCTCAAACTGAAAAAGCAACCCAAGGCGCTCTTCTTCTTAGTGAAACTACCAATACGAATCAACATAACCATGCAGGTTAGTCTTCTGATTCGTATCATACTTGATCCCATACTCAACTGTACCCTTCAGGCACCTCATTGCATGCTTTGCAACCAAGTGATCATGTCTTGGATCCGTCAGGAACTAGCTCAGGTTGTTCACAGCAAAGCATATGTCTGGTCTCATATTTTTCAGGCACATCAAATAACAAATCATCGAACGATACATCGTGGCATCAACTGTCTCTAATGAAGCATCACACAAAAGCTTCAATTTTGATTCCATAGGTGTGGTTATCCCCTTGTGGTCCAGTATTCCGAATTTCTTCATAATTTCCACTGCATACTTTCCTTTACCAACGAAAATCTCATTCGCATTCTTCCAAACCTCCATGCCTAAGAAGTAGTGCATTATCCCTATGTCTTTCATCTTGAACTCTATAGAAATTTTCCTTCTTACATATTTAAAGAGTTCCTCTTTTCATGTGAGCAACATGTCATCAACATATAATCAGAGCATCTATGGTATTCTGCCTTCAACCTTGAATTAAAGGTTGGAATCCACTTTATTCTCAGTAAATCCTAGAGCCATCAGTAAGTTTTCCATCCTGCCATACAATGTTGAACTTGAGGATATTTTGCAGTCACTCCCTCTGAAGCAAAGCATCATTCTCCCAAAGCATCATTCTCCCTCTGCCTTTTGTACTCTATGTATTGAAACATTCTGTAATCGAGTGACAAGTAGCATCCTCTGCTACTAATATTCTATGTATCCATCTAGGGTCACTGGATACCAAGATCCTCTATCTTGAACTTTGTTGAAAATTTCTTCTCGCACTCATCTGTGAGCTTGTCATCCTCTATAGGCTTTCATCTTCAATCTTGCAGCAAAGGTTAAGACATTCATCACTCTAGGTGATCTTCAAGATCCTTATGTAATTGTATGTTCTATCCCATGGTTTCCTTCTAAGCTCATACAAGGACTTCTTTAATTTGCACACATGAGTCTACCTATCATGTGTCTCCACTCCCAGTGGCTTCTCTACGCATACTTCCTCCTTGACTCATCACTGGTGCAAATGTCTCTTCGTAGTCTGTGCCTTCTTTCTGTGAGAAGCCTCATGCTATGAATATTTCCTTGTATCCCATGATGCTTCCATGTACTACATGATGGATCTTGTATATCCATATGGAATACACTGCAGACTTCCCTTTAGGTATCAACACCGCATCCTAGACATCATCCTTCTTGAAATGGTACTCTCTGATCATAGTCTCCTTCCCTTTCTTCTTGGCTACTTCTTCGTAGCTGAAGGATCTGCATCAATGATGTCGCTCAATAGTGTCACATAACTAGAGTGTGTCTGAGGCCTCTTTCTTTCTTTGGAAGTCTCATCATAGTATTCTTCATCTTGGATTATTTCTCATGACAAAGGTGGTCTTCATTTCTCGAGGTGGATCTACCATTCTCTTTATATTCTTCTGAAGCTCTTTCTTTCACCATGGTGTCTTTGATCCAGGAAGCTTCAGGTTCCTCTTCTAAACTGCCGTTACTTGTTCTTTGGAGTGATATACAAGTCAAGTTTAGTGGCATGATTAGAAACATATCATAATTTACAAAACATATTAATACTGACAAATATATGTCACATAGCCATGCGACTATTTTAGCCAATGCTACAACATTCATACACATCATGTATACATACAGTAACTTATAGATGCATTCTACCCCTATGTTATTAAGAGTGTCTACTACTCCTAATATTCCAGCAAAGAGGTTTCAATATATATAAGTAGTAATGGAATGTTGTACACCACCATTGACTTCTTATCCATTATGTGCAATTCAGTAGTATAAATGGAAAATACTCAACCAACAACTGAATATAAACAAATTTATAACCAAACAATAGCATGAAATGACAATTGAATACTTATATTTATTTGTTTTGCCTTTTTGAGCCTTCATCTTCATCATCTTCTTCATTCATAACAACATCATTTCTTATCCAAATGCTAAGATGGATAGTGGTTCTTCAAGAATTGAGCCCTTATATTCCTCATCGTTTGAGGGATCTTCTTTAAATCATGAGAGCTTGATCAGTTGCTCCCACCTTCTATTCTCTTATTATGATTCAAGCTTCTTCTTATGTGCACTCTTCCTAGAGTCTGCTGAAGGTAATCATTTCCTCTTGGCACACATTCCTCGAATGAATGAATCCCATGATCTTGGGAGGCCATTCAAGGTGGTTATAACAATCTCTTATTCTTCTTCAATTGCTTCATCATAGAATCGAACACTTCCTTTTGGTGTCTTCAAGGATGACACATGGGGGATGAGATGATCTTTAATAGAATATGAAATGATTGTCTTAGCTCTAGCCTTAGCATCATCTCCCTCTTGTTCTTAGAACTTCCTTACTGAAATACTGATCCAAGTCAGTTTCTTCAAGGATCACAGAGATCCTATACTTCCATACTCAGAAGTTGTCAACTTCACCAAGATTGTCATCAAGCTAGGTGTGACTAGTCATTTTGAAATGAGAACCTCAAGTGTAAATAGCAAAAATTTAGATCTTACCGATTTGAGGTGTCTGACCATGTTCCAGAGCTAGCTGATCTAGGGTTTTTTAGAGAAACCCTAATTTCTCAAACTTGGAATTTCAAACTTCTGATTGGATAGAAAGATTGACCTATTAAAGGTGAGTTGTTCAATGTACTTCTTTTCTGAAAAAAGTGGTGGGAAACTCCCGAAACAGTAAGCCCTAGTTTTCCAATTTTTCCGCATAAATGTCTAAAATTGTTTATGTTGTATCTCCGAAGTTTCAGATACTTACAATATGAAACTTCTCACTGAAATAGCCTGATATTTATTCTTTCAAACCCCATAGGTTAGAGAAGAAATGGATTCTCCAAGTAGGACTTATTCTGATTTCCCCAAGGTAACGGTTTTGGGGATTTTTCAACATAGAGAACACATACGAACTTCCATGTGTCACTGTTTCATAGACTTGGTCTAAAAATCCTACCACACAAACTAACGTCCATGCCCTACCTGCAACATCTTATGAAATTTTGTTTGGACCTTCTTAGCCCAAGATATAGCAAATCTCCCTAGGTCACTTATTTATGACTATATTTTGGAGGAGGCTGGAACCCTGATTTGGAGGAACCATATCTCCTCAAGTATAGATAATATGAGGCAGAAACTTTTACACAAGGCACAAAATAATTTATTTTCGGCCTGTAAAATTTTCGGCTTCTGATCCTTCTCCAATCTCGTGTTATAGCTAAAGTTCTAGAATGACTAAAATTTAGTCTTCTAGGGTTTTCATGAATGAAACCCTAATTTCCATTAGCTGCCACTGGAGTTGTATTTCGGCTACACAGTGAAGCTTCTCTCATTCAGAAACTGCTACCACCACTAGATGTGCCCTAGTGAGGCAAGCTATCATATCCCTCCTTTCTTGATGATCTGTTGAGAGAACACCTTCAGTGAGGAAGCCCTAGTTCCTGTAGCTGCACAATGCCTTCTTTCATAGAGGTTATGATACCATGTTATTTTTTATTAATATATGATTATATTATCTAGGATATTTATCTGAAAATATAACAAGTACAACAAAATTCATAAGATAAAAGATACATAAGACACAAAGATTTTCATCGAGGAAACCATAAAGGAGAAAACCCTGCAAACTTCTTCAGAATAGTAAGGTGATCAAAAGAAGTAATAAGAAATGTTCAGTAGCTATCTTTCTCTCCTCCTCTGACTGTCTCTCTCTCTCATACACCTTAGAGAGTGTGTGTGATGTATAAATTAGAGAGAGCATCTCCCTATTTATACCCTTTCAAGTCACTAATCAAATTTAAGACCCAAGCCTACATGTCATCTCAGATGGGACCCAATTCTCCTAGAGAGACCATAATTACATATTACATGATGTTACACTGGGTACTATTGCCCCGACTTACAATGGAGGTTGTACCTCAAGGTCTAGACACAATTTAGACATCCCGGAAAGGGGTAACACACATCCCCAATGGGGGTACAACAACATACAATGTTAATATACATCAAAATATCTTCTGAAGTTACAAATACATCAACACCACACTCCACCTATGGCATGAGTGGAGTTATTGCAGAGTACAAATATTCCCTTGGAGCAGGATTGTGACTAGTGAGTGGAATTATCCTTTTGTACAAATCTACACCTAGCTTTGTACAAGGATCATAACTAGTGAGTAGAGTTATCACTACGTACAAATATACTTGTGTACCAAGGTATTGGAAGTTTAAAGAAATATTTATTTCTCTATAACACTCAGTGCTCACTTCATATGATTTGGATATGAGTCCTACCCAGGATTATTGCATAGTTTTCTTGAGGTATATGATTATGTGAAGCTTCCATGGTGCAATAAATCGGTGTAAGTTTTCGTTTCCTTCTGGTGAAGAGTAAGCATGGAATACAAAGATATGAGGGTTCAAAATCTTTCTGGAGATTTATTCTCATCTTCAACTTCATGGGAACGGGTGAATACTAAGTGGATCTACTTCATATATGATGCATGTTTCACGATTAATTACCACATTAAGAAAGAGTGTCCTCATTACTTTCAAAAAGATACCACATTCTCCTTAGCTAAATGTTGTAACCTGGTCCTAAGCATATGAAGTCACCGAAGCAATTGTTGTATATGCATTTTCCTAAATAGAGGTTAGAGCATACTTAGATTGTTCAGGAATTAGCCTAAGCATATGCATTAGCCTCTTGAGTAGTGAGCTACCCCTTCTCCAAAAGTTAATATCTTTTTTCAAGTTGTACAATATCGACATTAACACTAACAATGGAAATGATGAGAATTTTTCTTCCACTTGTAAAATTTGTAACAAAGGATATCATGGCACTCGTGCCCCCACTCTTTTGACTCATCTGCATCCTTCCCAGTAGACCACAACTAGAGGAATGCTTTGCAACTCCAATGCAGTTGCGATGGGAAATTTGAAAGTCTACCTCTTGAGGAAATCCTATTCTCTCTTCCATTTTGTTTTTTATATTTTATGGTATAAAGGTATGCAATTAGAATAGGTAAATTATTTTTCAATATTAATGCTAAGATAGTGAGCCCCATCCATTCAATTACTTTTAGGTCGATCTATCCCTTTACTCGCTTTCCTTCGTTTCGAGTTGCAAGGATCGGTATGTATCTCCTCTATTCGAGTCATCCCAAAACCTTGGATCGTTCTCCTCCTTCGACATACCATACCACTACTAAAGAAAAAACCAATATTATTGTCCTCTCCTATCTATCTCGGCATTTTAATATTTGGCCGCAATGGATGAGAGTCTAGAATAAATATTGTATGTGATGTGCCCAATAAGTAGTGTTTGAATTTGAGGGGTAGATCTCATTGATATAAAAATGAAGAGCAGAGAGGGGAGGTGTTGTAGATGATATTTATGTGCTTCTACATGCAGACTGTATGGAAGTTATAACCTTTAATATTGTGTTAATGTTCAACAAATGCATTCATGGCTTCCTCTTCTCCTAGGTACACTTCAATATCTTCGTTACTTACTATATTGTTAAATCTCACTCGTTAATTAATCATTGAATATGCTTCTCTGTTGATTTTTCCAAGGAATTAAATAGATGTATTATGTGAAGCACAAGGGAAAGTGTTGGTATTAGCCACATCTATAAAATGAAGGGCATTGCTAATTAGGTGCAAACTAGTTTTCTATCAATGATCCCAAAACCCTCGAGTCCTCCACAATATAGAACAAACATATTTGTGGGTATATATGTGGCTACCAAATACAATTACCTTGAATAACAATTACTTCCAAATTCAAATAATTTTGCATCGTAGATGCTTCTAACAAATCCACGGATGAATTATAAAAGTTTTTGTGGTATTGAATTAGATAACTATAGATATTTCATACATAAATTTTGGAAGTTTTTGTTAAAAATTATAGAGATTTAATCTACATAATTTGCATCTTATATAAGATAAATCACAAACTCTTTATATCTTCGTTCGTTGTCTTAGTCCCAACCTTATATTGTCGAACCCGTCCAACATAATGTATAACCTTCCCTAACCACACTTACCTACTAATTTTTGCGCTCGCATCCTTCACCTTCCTTTTAAAAGCTCGTGATGTTGGATAGAACTCTTATTGTATTCAAGTAGAAACAATTAGTAGCTAAATTGGAAGAATAGATAAATTTTGAAAGTGTTTGGCACAGATCTGGAGTCTCAATTTTCACCTTCTTAAAATTATAAAAATAGTCTTTTGGGGGTTATCTTGGTTTTAGGATAGGAGTGATGGATAGATGAAGGATGATTGGTAAAAACACTAAAGTATATGTTTATTTTAGAGACAGAATGCATGGTTTAATTTTGAACAATTTCTTTTGTGAGTATGATAATTTTTTATTTATTATCTATTTAGTGGTATAAATTCTTTTGGAAATATTATTTTATTTAGTACTTTTTTGCTAAATGTGTACTTAATTTATTAATGTCAATTGTAATGTGATTTTTTTCAAATCCCTTCATCATAGAAGGGCAACATGAATGTATACCCTTCAAACTAAAATTAAGACCAACCCTTCAAATTTGATCCTTGCGAAACCCACATGCATCATCTTAACATGAGGCTCAAAGAAACCTCTCAATCCATCTCAGGTCCCAGAGAAATTGCTCACTCCTCCCGTGGTTAGAGATAAAACACTAGAGCAACTATGAGCTACTCCTATTGTGAATTTGAGTTGCGGATACGAATGAAGCTCCACTATCAACAACAAAATACCTAGCAGCCACTTCTCTTGAGGACAATAAGCAAGGATTAGATCACTTTTTTATCTTCTTGTTGGTCAGTTGTCACATGAGAGTTAGGTTTGAGAGGAAGCAAAGGAGGTGGCATTGTTGTGAAAGAGAATGTAGCATCGTTGAGAATTTCATGTGAAGGAAAACAAGAGATTGGATCTCATAAACATGAAATGCTAGCAAACTAATGGTAGCATTAATATATTCCCAAACCTATATTACATAGAAAAATCATAGCAAAACAATGACCTTGCCTCGAGATGAGACCAAAACAATGACTTTGGCTCGACATGAGACCAAATAAGGGGTTCAATTTGCTAATTGGTAGAAAAAAAGATTTTGCAATATGATTGGCTAAGGGAAACGATAGATATGAAAAACTTAGGATTAATGTCTTGGGTTGAATTTCGTCTTGATGCAATGGTAAGACTATCACTAAAGTACCTCAATCAACCTTCAGCAAAGACTAATAAGTATATAAATACATTAGAAAAAACAAAATAACTTACATGTAACAACCTTATATTTCTATTAATTATATCAACCATTATACAAAATAAAATAACACTACATTTTTAGAAAAAAAATTGCTCAATTGATTGAAAGAATAAGTGTGACATCAAGAAGGAATTAACTAGTAGCATATATTACTTGAGTTCATAGTAATATATGTAATGTTACATCCTAAAAATGATAAATTAATTGAAAGAATATAAGTGTGACATCAAGAAGGAATTAGCATGTGTAATGTTATATAATATCCTAGGAATATAGAAAAGGTGGGCTACCAAGAATTTATTTTTAATATGTTATTTATGAGGTACTTTAAAGAGAGCTGTGTTTCTTTTAAAATATAAGGATTTAGTTATGGTTGACTGTTTTTTAGCTTCTAATAAAAATAATTGTTTATCTATAATCAATCAGTTATATATGTATATTATCTAAAACATTTACTGCAGTGAAAAAATTTATAAAAACTGTAGTTATTATATTTTAAAATAAAAAATTTGCAGTAAAAATAATGAATAATATGTTCAATTTACTAACATTCAACCATATTCCATAATTTATGTTGCCATTATTATCATCCATACTTTCATTTGCTTTCTCAATCCTTACAACTATTTATAATTTTGTATAACCAAGTTTGTATGCGATATTAAATCCTCAATCCCTTTGGAGAACATGCCAAAACATATACCAATTGGATCTTGGGCATATAATACTTGCAAGTTGCCATCATTATCTTCCATACTTTCAGCATTTATGTAAATTGTTTTCTCAAAGCCTACAACTATCTATAAATATGTATAGCTAGGTTATTTATAAATGTGTATAGCTAGGTTCTTATGTGATATTATATCCTCAACCCCTTTAGAGAACATGCCAAAACTGATACCAATTGGATCATGGACCTACAATACTTGCATGGTTTGCAATAATACTTTATTGGCTTACCATTCAAGATAAATGGATCATTTTGCGAATTGGATCTTGGACATATAATAATTGCATGGTTTGTAATAATACTTTATTGGCTTACAATTCAAGAATAAATGGATCATGTTGCCACTGGGACATTGAAGTGAAAAGAAAAATACAAGGATGGAGTGGAATACTGTAGAAAGTTGTTAACATCAAATCTAAGAGGCTGTGGAAACCAAGAGAGATTATTATGATACCCATTGATGAACATCAATTTAACTAGGAAAATATAAAACCCAAGACTTACACATTTCAAAATTATAAAAGAATAAAGCTTGTACTAACTATTTACTATTTTTATGCAAAGTTTGTATTTTTGAGAAAGAAATTGTAAATTATATAAAAGGTGAGAGATATGATTAGAGATGTGATTAGAGATGTGATCATATTGACATAATTTTGTTAAAATAATATAATAAATATTATACACATATATAACAAAATAATTAGGGTTGGTGTAAGGTAATGTTACTTAATTATGACATGTTAGTTTTATTGGAAATATGGAAAAAGAGAAATATAGATATTAAAAATAAATATTAGAGATAGTTATACAAATTTTTAGAACATGGTGCAAAAATATAAACGTCTACAAATGAGTTATCTTCAAGATATATAATTTTGATTTATGGAAAATTATTGTAACTCTAAGAAAATGGTGTTATGTTAATATTGGTATGTTACTTTTTTTTTCTAAAACATAATAGATATATTCACATCAGGCTCCATATTTATAAGTAAATAATATTTTTTTTTGAAATAGTTATATAATAGATGGTTCTTGGGGGACAGTATTTTTTATAGTTTTTAATGCTATATCTTTTACTTTTTGTGTGTGTTTTTTTCACTTTCAAACTATGTTAACTAATCAAAGTCACAAATAAAAAAAGAAAATGTTGTATAAATTTAACATATAACCAATTAATAATAAATAAAAAAATATAAACATTATTGTTTTCTTAAAAAATTTGGAATCTCCATATAAAGACTCTATAAGTGTGTACAATTTCATAGGAAACAAACTTGTAGAGTTTATGTAGGTTTGAAATTGAAAAATGAGGAGATAAAAAATGGATGTGTTTTTTTTATTTGGAGGTAGAATTTATTAACAATTTAGACCAAAAACCAAGGGGGGAAAACTCATCCACCTAGTAGATGGAAAAAGTAAATCATGCAATTTTTTTAAAAAATTAAAAACTTGCATACCTTTATAACCCTTACCAGAATGAAGGTTGTAACAAACCCAATCTCCTCTTTACCTTATTGGAAGATGGGGTGAGTTTTTTTAAGTACTTTTAATCCTTTCTTCTAACATAATTATTCAAATTAAACTAATGTAACATATGGGTTAACATAATTATCTTCACATATACTAAACATGTGTTACAAAGAACATTCACTATAATTACTACTCTACAACCTTTACCTTCAATACTAAATGCCTAGTCCCAACCATTGTCCTAAGGTAATTTTTACAAATAAATGCAAGTAATTTGGGAGTAAGATTCCAAATCTTCACATGACATATTTTTCATTAAAATCATACAAAATTATTATCAGGTTTGTATTGGGGTCTCTAGTTATAACTTAGCATCATGAGAGTGTAAAGACCGCTACCATCCTTATGAAGCTCATGAAGAATATAATGGATAAGCCAATCATTTAATAAGATAGTGATTAACCACTGACACATGAGGTAATCAACATAATAATTAAGACTCACACTCATGATGATTACATCGACACATCTTTATCTAGCCTCATAGTCAATTATTATTATTCGAATTGAAGTTTCATTTGTATATTGTTGTAGTCATCTTGAATGACATTGAAGAACACATACACATAGGCAAAAATCTGTATTTCTACTCATGTGTTCATAAATAGATACTAAAGTTAAAGAAACACCCATAAAATAGAAATCACTATATATTTCACAAATATTAAATAAAACAGAGATGAAACACATAAGATGCAAATATATGAAAGACGCCAATATACGTGGTTCACCCCTAAAGAAGGACTACATCCACCAAGAATTATTAATATTTTTATTAATTTATCCAATAAAAAGGTTAGAAATTTGCAATACAATAAGTCACTCAAGACTAAATGCATATCCATCTTTCTACTAAAAAATATAATTGGTAAGTCGTGTCCACTACTTAATCACTTCGTAACTTCCCCTTTGTACTACTAACTCGTAACAATACACTAGATTTGAAGAGTAACTGAGAGAGCTTGACTACTCTCACCTAAATGGTGAGATTTTGTCTCAATTCAATTCAACATCCATCTTGGCTCTTTTATAACATCCATCTTGGCTCTTTTATAACATCCATCATTTATGTGGTTGATGGATATCATTTATGTGGTTGATGTTGAATTAATGATGGTATTTAAAAAGTGTATTAAGGATATATATTAAAATAAATTAATAATGTATAATAATTATTTTTAGATTTTTTTTAAATTTATATTATAAATAATTTTTCATAATTGAATTCTGTTATGATTATTTTAATTAATGAAAAAATAGATTAATAATGTAACTCAAGATTTTACTTTATCTTATCCATAACTTATGATTTTCTTAAAAAGAAACACATATTTTTAATTATCAAATAAAAAACACATTTTATTATTAATTTTTTTTTTTACAGTAATGATTATGATATATTAGAAAGGTGGTATAACCACAGAGACAGAATCACAAAACGTCCTTATGGAAGCAGCAAAAGGAGTTCAATAAATCTCAAAATACGCCCTTATGGAGGCGGCAAAGAGAGTTCAGTATATCTCAAAGTACTATTGAGCAATTTTGAAAATAAATAGTAAACTAACAAAGAAACCATTACAACATTCAAGATTAACCTTAGATTGCTAATTCAAAACATAGATATTTATGCAAATGACAATTCAAAATTAAACTTCCCATCCCAAAATTCAAGTGTTTTTCTCTTCGGGGAGAGACGAGGAACCTGGCTTGATTGCAACTTCCATCTTTACAACTTTCAATGCCAGCTTTTCCACCTTTATCTCCAATTCAGCCATCAGTCTGATAACAACATTCTCAGAGCGTTTAACTGCTCTCTTGAACTCCTTCCTCAGGAAAACCAGGTCTTTGTCAACGTTCTCTAGGTGTCTTCCTCCTTCAGTGTCAATTGTCTCCACCGTCCTTTGCAGCTTCTTAATTTCCCTCTTAAGGTCCTTGATATTAGAATCCACATACAAGGCAGAAGGGTATGAGCCTATGGACTTAGAAGACACTTCCATCACTAACGCAAGCACTCTTCACACTTCTACGCAATCTCTGAAACTGCTGACCACCCTCAACTCCACCTCCAGCTCACACCTCCTGCAAACCAACCAAATCAAACTCCCTCTACCATTCTCCTTTCGCATCCTTATATCCTTTCCTTTTAGGAACGTAAAACTCATACCACTTGAACTCATCATGTGGGCCATTAAAACTTGCATTTGCTCACAAATTTCGCAATACGTCAACATGACTGAAAACCTTCCACATGTATGGGGGGTGTCCTCCGAAGAACAAGATTTAACATTCACCTGATGCACTGACTTGTGCACACATGCCCGGAAAGGGCCACATGCTTCGCCATGTGGTAGGCATGCATCGAGAGTCTGAAGAGACTGGAGCCCCAAAACGTGGGCCCATAACTCCTTTGGCCCCAGGCACCTAGTCACGGTCCTATGGGGGAACACACATAGAACGAGTTCGATTAATCAGAAGCGAGCCGAAGCTAAGAGTAGTTCCTACATTTGCAGCTAGATATGCTTCCCTATTATGAGTCTGAAGGACATGGTAGAATTCAATTTTGTGGAAAGAAAGAGCAAGAACCTAGACCTTTTTTATCAATTGTCGAAGGTGCAATTGATTTGGAAGCAAATTCTCGGCTAGAGCTTGGATTACTATTCTCGAGTCTCCCAAGACTATTAGCTCTGTAATTCTCTGATTCTTAGATATCGATAGACCTTGTCAAAGGGCTAATGCCTCAGTAATATTGTTTGTTTCCATTCCAAGGTGATGAGAACCCTGCCCCCCCTTGTCGCCCCATTATTATTAAATCTTTTTTACTATTTAAATGAGATTATATTAAAACTATATATATTAAATTTAAGATTAATTAAAGTATTAAAAATTCTGATATCTCCAATTATATTGAAAATTTACTTGTGAATAAAAATTGTATTATTATCTAAAATCAATTTAAATAGGTTAACTTTTGTAATTGTAAAAAAGAAATATTATTTATTAAAAATTAGATTATTTTAAATAAGAGTTATTATTTTCTTTTCATTAGTATGGGAGATTAAAATGATTAAATGTAGAGATAATATATGGAAAATGAATTAAAATATAAATCTAAATAAAATGATATATATATATATATATATAT